>CABEEJ010002375.1:19595-84324 GCA_901482245.1 Timema douglasi
GGGGGGGGGGGGGGAATGAGTACCTAATAATTATTATATTCCACAAATGTAACGAAATTAACAAATTAACTCTAAAATAAATTTACTTTATTTGTAAAAAGCTGCGTCAAAAATCTTATATAATTTAAGGGCCCCAATCCTGATATAAAGTATTTAATATTATTTCCGTGTGGACAAAAAAAAAGAGAATTGATAAAATACTATCCATTGAGTATATTTTAGTTATTAAAGTGAGTTTGTTTCTTCAATGTTATTATGACTGTCTATAAGTATTTGGGACCATAGTTAGATTCCATACTTTATTTAATGCTTCCATAATGGCCACAATATAACTATTGGTAAACAGATTTAATAAATATGTTTAATGAGATAAATTGTAATTTAATAAGATTGACGTTGATGATCATTTTCTAATAAATTTTATGTTTAATGTATGGTTTTTTTTATTAAATCAATTCTGAAAATCCAAACAATAAAATTGGCCATATCGTAGGTAAGTATCAACACAATTTCAGAGTGAGGAGGTTTAAATAATTTAAAAGCAAGAAGAAGTATTGTATTTGGTTTACGATCTTAAAAACACTTTACAGGATATCTATGCTTTTTTTAAGGTTTGGAATTTAGATATCTTTAAGTAAAGAATTATTGTAGTTCTGTACTGTTTTTAATAATGTATATTTGTTGGCAAAGATACATGGAACTTCATAATCGATTGCGGTTCTTTTATTTATATTCACTCAGAAATCTGCTAAGGGAGGATCTAGCATACATACAGTCAGGGTTTGAGTTTCCATGAATAAAACGGCCGAACTTATTTATATCTGTAACTTAGGATCTCTGGAACCAACTAACCAAATACGGTGCGGTTTTTACTTTTATACTGGACCAATATCAAGGCAGATTCAATTATTAATAGTGTATAATCAGTTGTTTAAGTGTGAGTCCCGGTGAAGAGCCAGCCGATTATTTGTATACATTTATGGAACCACATAGCCCTATTGGTGATCTGGTGGTCTAGGGGTAGGGTGTCTGACTTCTGGGTTGGGGGTCCGGGGTTTAATCCTCGGTCCCGGCACAGATTTATCTGATTGCCAACACTTCCTTCACCTCTGCCAAGACGTGTATTAGTCACAACTTTTGAATGTGCGTAATGATAGGCCTCCACCGTAGTTCGGATTCCACGTTAAACTGTAGGTCCTCCATTTCATCTCATAATCATCCTGCCTTGACACATTAGCGTAAGTTCGTATAACTTTAAAGGGTAGTAAGACACAGTAATAATAATAATAATAATAATCATTAAATAAATACTTTCCAAACCAATAATTCTACAAGAAAACGAATTACAGATTTATTTAACAGTAAGATTGTGAGATAGTTTAGCTCAATCGATAGCATGTTTATCTACTGATATAATGTTCCCTGGTTGGATTCCTGACATAGCAGAACTTTTTATCTTTTGTGAAATGAGTGTTTCCCCTTTCAAGGTGATGAAATAATAGACGGGGGAGGTTGTGTTTTTAAGTTTTCAGATTGTATCAAAGTAGTGTCCTGATTTCATCAGTCAGTTCAGAAAGTGCACGTTAAATACCTCAAAAAATATTTACGCGAAACCTTGGATGCTACGCTGCTCTATAAGTGAGATGTTTTATTATTTATCAAAGAAAATAAGAAAACTAAGGTGTACACATTTATATTAAATATAATTTTAACTTTCTCTGAGAGCCAAATTAATTATTAAAAAAAACTTTCAGCACTATCTCTATGGCTTAATAAAATGCGTGGTTTGGCTAGCTTTCATTCTTCACGCATTTTTAATGTATGCATTATTAAAGATTAAGTGTCCACTTCGTGCAGGTTATTTGTATTTCGTACCTAGGCTAGCCATCCTCTTCTTGTCCATGAAGTCCTGCTCCATCGAAAGTTGTCGGCACGCTGCATTCACGAGAAAGAGTACTGAGAGAAATATTTTGAAAAGTATTATTTGCATAAAAATAAAATAGTTTTTACTGTAAGAAACATACATATTCCTAATATTTTAACACCTTTCTCAACATTTTTATAATCCAGTTTAAGAGACTTTTTGTTAATTCATATATATATAAATAAATTAGCAAAACATATATATGTTTATATATATATAAACATATATATATTTATATATATATAAACAAATATATATATATATATAAACATATATATTTTTATATTTATATAAACATTTATATATATATAAACATATGTATATATAATTATATATATATTTGAAACGCTCATTGTAAAAGCTTTTCAAAAATCCTCACACATTTGGGTGAAAAAAATAGTAAAAAATATAACGTAAACTATCTTTTAATGTCTCACAAATTCCGTTATTCGTCATTTTGCTTGATTGTTAGAAACCCATTTCATGTCGGCCCACTAGCATCTATCTCCTATCCAAGCTTTGGCTTTATATATCTAGTCGTTCAAATATTCAGATCTGTGTAAGACTGAAACAGACATATAACGTTAGTTTTTCATAAGTGTTCCATTTTTAGTACTTACTAGTACTACAATTTTGCATTGGTAAGTTATTTAGTGTTTCAAATAGTTACGGAGATACGGAAATATCTTGTTTATGTAAAGTACACTAAAAGTAACTTTCATGGGAAAATGAAAATAGCCATTTTATTTATAATCTTATTCAAGGCTTAGAAATGAATTTTAATCAAAATCGTTAAAGCCGATTTTGAGAAAATCGATTTTTCTCTCTTTTTGTTCTTTATTAAACTAGTAAGGTATATTAATTTTGGGGTTAAACAGACAAACAGAAAGAGGACAGTGTAAAAGTCACTTTTTAGTTTTCTTGCACTACTTTACATTTAGTGTTCATAAAGTTAATGTATATATATCAAAGATTTGCAAGTAATACGCTAATATAGCTATCTATATATTTTTGCGTATTACTAGAAAATCTTTGAGTTTATAAAATTATGTTTCAAATAAAAGATTTTTAATATAAAAATCTACCTACATACTTTAAATGATAAGTACTTTAATGTCTAAAAGGGTTACGAAAATATGAAAAAAAAAAAATTATACATCAGACCAGAACACTTAAATTTATTATGAAGTATAATTGAAAGTAGCCATTTTGTGTGTAATATTTATCAATAATTAGAAAGGAAAGTTAATAAAAATCGTTTGAACCAATTTTGAGAAAATCAATTTTCTCTCTTTTTTCTCATCAGTAAGCTACCCTTAATTTTAGGATTAAATGTCCACTTTCAAAAATGCTTAGTGGCAACCTCTAGATAGTTCTCTCCCAATTGGGAAAATTGTTTAGGCTCTATTAAGTAAAAAGTAGAATAAATAAATGTCACATAATGTAAACATCATAATTTACTTATTATGAAGTTTTTTTTAACACTGCAACATAATTTTTTTTAGTACAGCCGTTTCTCAAAAATTCACCACACTTGTCATGGATACATCAATTACTTGTTGTGGCTAAACAAGGAACTAATAGTTTGATAAAATAACCCTCTTTTTGAAACAATCACAAATAAACATACAATAGAAATATATTTAAAACATAATTAATATAACAAAACGTGTAAAAATGTAATTTAAATTAACAATAATTGATTAGAAAACGCCGTTCGACCGTTGCTCACTAGTTAATGATCGCTTGACTCTTGTAGCTGAGGAAAACATTTTGATCTAAAATCCACTGAATTTGCCTCTTATTACAAGTGCTGAACCTTTTTAAAACAAGGCACTGGTGGCTCATTATGAAATGCTAGTCCAATACCCAACCCACTGCTGGGGGAATCAAATAGGACTTGTACGATATTGGGCCCACGTGTATATTCAGGTTTAGTAGGAGGGAGGAAATGAGGGATAAAATAAGGGTGGTGGGAGGGTTACTACACTTTCCCATCCGCTTTCAGGCAGTATTGCTCGGGCAGCTTGAGCCTCAGCACGCTATTCCTTTTCCTCGTCTCAATACTAAACCCACGTAGAGATTTTAACTTTCTCAATTATAATGAATAGTATTTGATATAAGAGTTCAATATAGTTTGGATTATATTTTTAAAAAAATTCATCGGTCATGAAATAATGTGTATCTGTTAAAATAAACTTTATTTAGAAGAATATGAATCATCAAATAAAACAGGTATTTTACTTATAAATATTTATGGTTGTAGTTTACTATTGTTTATTTATTGATCCATTTAATCTACTAATCATTAATTATGATAATTAGTTATTTATTAAAATGAAAATCGTTATAAACTGTACAAGCATTAACCTATAGATAGTATTAGAAACCACTTTCAAAAGTAAATATGATCGTAATGTAAATTGGTTTTGATATAGGCTACATTGGAAATTTGTGTTTTTTATTTTATAATTTTCTCGATTAGAACGTTTATCATTTGGTATTGAATATGTAAGTTTATTCACAAATTATAAATACGTTTAAAATAAAAAATAGGTTAAATACTACAGTTTTTAAATAAACTGTTTAATTTATTTACTTTCTTTTTCTCTCCCATTTCTTTGATCGAAATATAATAGGTACTCTTTATTTAAGATAATTTAGTGTTTTTTGTGGCATCCTTTATCTTATATCTAGTTAAGTAAACATTTCAATAAAAGTTTATATTAATGTTATAAGCGTACAGTACCATACTACAATATTAGCATGGTGTTTAACTTTATATATTATTTGACTTGAGGCAACAGATGAAATTTAGTGTAATTTGTCTTAACTCATATTCCATTCACCGTAGGAATTGACTTCTGAAAGGCCTTTTTCCCTACCATAAATCTACTATATAGTAGGATATTGGTAGGAAAAAAGACCTTTCAGAGAGTAATTCCTACCGTGAATGGAATATAGTAGCCTATAGGGAGCAAAGGTTCGTACAGATACAGTTCCAACTTATAATATAATATTTTCTTGAACATTCATATGCCAAGCTTTTATTTTGATCCCCAAATCTTTCTACTCGTTTGGGATGTACAGTAGCCCCATGACTTCTTTGGTGCTGACTGATAGCTCACAGCTGACTTCTGATAGTCAACATTCAGGCATATACCTAAATTTTGACTGTCAGTAGTAACAGCTGCTAAACAATTGTTGTTGCAGATCATATGGCCCGGCGTAGGGACACATAATTTGATCTGGTAACTTTTCAAAGCCATAAGCTGTCAGCTGTGAGCTGTCAGTCAGCACGAAAGAAGCCATGAGGCTACTGTAAGTACTTGTAACAAGTATGCTTGTATGTTAGAAATGAGAGAAGTTAATTAGTATAAAATATAACCGTATTTGCAATAAGGGGGTGCATAAAACTATTTAGTAAAACCACTCTTAGTACACCCGAAATAGATGCGAGAGTGATGCCTTAAACCATGAGACCACCGAAGTGGTTTGTATGCATAATTTTGTAATTTAAAAGGGTCATAACTTGTCAAAAAAATGTATGAATAATTATTTACAAATCACACCCGCATTATTGATATATTGATAAATGCATTTTTTGACATAAATCATCTATTCACATTAATTAAAACGTAAAATAGTATATATATATATATATATATCTATTTATTTATTTATTTACATACATACATTTTTGCCACATCGCATCGTAATACCCGTTCGTGCAATCCAATTTAAATCTATTAAAAGATTTTAAAGTTCATGTAAAATGAAACATAGCAAACTACATACAATTAAAGTCAGTTTGCAAAAACCTAGCCGTTGATATATAATTGATTTATTAATCTCATACTAGTAATTTAATGATTTTTTATTGGGCGTACAGCGTTGCATACAACCTCAATATCAAGGAGATGTCACTGGTTTTAGAAAATGTACTAATTAATATTATATACAATACTCTAATTTTTTAAAACTAAGTATACTATTTACATGTGTAATTTAATTTTTTGTTTGATGAAACATTATTTCCAATAATTTTGCTTCTGTAGCATGACAATCTAATTTGTCAAATATAGTTTAATATAAATACATATATAGTATATTTAACTCTTTTATAAGAAATTGATGACCTGGGGGTCTAGAGGTAAGGTGTTAACTTATGTGCTCGGGGTCCGGGCTTCAATTCTCGGTTCCGGCACAGATTTATCTGATTGCCAAGCCCTTCCTTCCCCTCTGACAAGACGTGTAATAATCTTAACTTGTGCATTTTTGGAATGCCAGGCCTCCACCGTGGTTCGGATCCCAAGTTAAACTGTAGGTACTCTATTTTATCTCATCTCACACGCCTCGGTGGCGTAGTTGGCTAACGCGCTTGTCGTGCTGAGCTCGACTGCTGAGGACGGGGAGATCGAGGTTCGAATCTCGGTCGGGTGAACTGTGGGTGGTTTTTCCTAAATGATTTTCCACTCTCCCTCCACGCAAATGCGGGTTCACTTCCTCTAATTCAACCCTCACAATTCCTAATCCATTAAAGTAATTAGTACTTAAAGCTTATAACCCGAACGGATAGTAAAACGCGGTGCTAAATATTAATTAATCTATTTCATCTCACAATCACCCTAACATTACACACTAGAGTAAGTGCGTACAGCCCGAACGGGTAGTAAGACACGGTGCTAATAATTATAATAATAATAAGACAAATTAAAAGTACTTTTAAATGGTAGCAAGTACGAAATGTAGTCGAACAGACGTACGTGTGTGTATTATAAAAATAAAATAAATCAATGATTTTCAAATCTTATTTTTGGTCTATATCTAATAAGGGCAATTCATTTGTTGGAATGTTTTATAAACATACTAGTATAATAACAAATATTGCAATATAATGTTACTTTTAAAGCCTCTATTACAAATCACTGCTAAATCGCATTTTTTTATTGATAGATTGAACCCTATATTTTACAGTGGCTGTAATTTATCTTAAAGTTTATCTTGGCCTATGTTTTACTCTTTATTAAACATATTGGCTATTCAAATATCTTAGCTCATGGGGTAGTTATGAGAAGGTAGAATATTATTGAAATGTATTTGTATAGGCTTAAAAGGAATTTGGGGAATAATAAAGTAAGTTATAAATATTATTATGGACTAGATACCCGAGCTATTATAGTTAAGTATGAATTTATCTTAATCTAAATACCATATTCTTTAAATTAAAAAATGATACATTTACACGGGAATCAAACTAGGAACCTGTTACTTAGTATGCTATTTATATTACCACTGAGCTATCTAGGAATAATCTCGTGCCCAAGTTCAATCTTCACTCATATTTTAATAAAACTCAATCCATCTAGCCAGGACTAGAATACCAAAATCTTTAATATCAGCAAACTTAATGTGGTAGTTTAGGGAACACAAGAAAAGTTCTAAGGTCAGTGTTTTTCCTATTTTTACTTAAAATCTCTCTTTGTTAAATATATGTATATATAATCCTTCAGTTGAAACAGAGTTGAGTTTTTTTCACATGGTGACTTCAACATTCCTTGAATGTTAAAGTGTCCTGAAATTGTCAGCTTTTTTTCTTCATTTAACAAGTTTGTAATCTAATACCGCTATGCTCATTTACAGTGATGTAGTGCTAAAAAAAGAAGTGCCAGAATGCACCATTTAGCACGAACAATTTTTGAATACACGTGAATATAATAGGCAGAATTTCTACCCATTAAAATCCCAAACACAATGGAAATAACTTCAAAATGTAAAAGTGTGTACACAGGTGGAAATTGGCAAAGGCAACAACTTCTATTATAGGCCTATTGTTTAATACGTCGGTACTAGAACTGGAATGGGTGGTCCTGGTCGTAGATTTTAATGTTATACATTGGCTAATCTTACTGTAAGGCATGGCATGAATAGTTGAAGGAGACAAGGGCTGCTGTAATCAGAAGAAACTAATAACTAGTACAGTTGAGTATCGTTTTTAAGAATAATAAAAAAAGTCACTTATGAGCTATTGCTTACATATTTGCATGGATGTAACTAGGCCTTAGGCGAAACAATGATTAGTTTATCTCCTTAAGGGAATTTCCAAAGTTGATCCAATTGACTTTATGAGTCCTTGACTGCTTTGATATTTGTACAAGTTGCTGAGCGATTATTCTTCAACCACTTGAGAAATTAATTGTCTGGTTTTCCCTATTATGGAGGCCCGAGAAGTTTTACGAATATAATATTTAACGCATGGCTAATTGGTGATCTTGATCTATTATCCGTAATTATAAGGTTTAAAGCGCTAAAATTTGTTTCACATTCGGAAAGAGCTGCAAGGGATAACCTTTGGTCAATTAATAAGAGGAATCTAATAAAATGTAATACTTCGTCCACAATTGTCCAGGAAGTCTATATACTCGTAGGTCATGAAATTCCTTGAAAATACTAATCCTAAGTGGCTGCAAAGATACCTTATTACAGTTTCTTCATAACCTGGGTGTATTTCTGATGGTCATTCACCAGCTTCTATAACAGAAAGCACTGAAATTATGTCAGCCCTACTGGGAATTATGTTTGTAGAGCCTGGTTGTGATCGAATTGTCTTGTGTGGCTAAATAACATATCTTTTTGGAATCACTTTCCTCATTGTAATGTTCACGTTGGGTTAACTAGCACTAACGCCAACACTTTTCTTTTCTTCAGTGTGTGCTAATTGTTTCAAGTAAAAAAAAAATGCGTCCATGACTTTTTGTTTTCGTTTTGCACTCATTTTTGAAACTCAAACACAAGAGAGAGCCCAAGAAAAATGTTGATGTTGCATGAAAGTAAGTCGCAACACAACTGAGAAAAACGAACAATCACCTCCATCCCCACCCCTTAATTACTGTGCACTGCGAAAGACGTGTAGGGACAATCCTACCCTCTGTATAATCCATCACCAAGCTTTTTCTTGAAAGTGTCTTGTGATTGAGTGATAAATCGCACCGCCATGCCAACAGGCTTAGATTAGGAGGACTATAAATTTCCAAGAACATTCGTACATGTAAATATGACCATTGCCTTGTGAGACGTGATTGAACGAAGCACACATTATAGTCTTGACCTTACCTACCGCAATGTTAGTTGTGATTAAGAACTTTCACTAAGAAGCCCAATTTGTTACAAATGACTAAGGAAAGAGCATGAATATTATTTCACTTTACGATATTTCTTATCACAACTATTAAGATTTTTATATTTTGTGAACGCATCCGAACCATTCAAATACTAGAAAAAGTGGGGGAACGTCGTTCCGGCCCCAATACACTACTGCTCATATATATAAAATACATAAAATATTTTAAATTTATATTTTATATAGGCTATATATATATTATATATCTTATATATTGTTATATATTTAAATTTACGTATTTACTGTATATACATACATATATACATCTATTAAATATATTTTTACACACACATATATAAATATACGTATATTTATTAATAGAGATCCATATATTTATCAGTATATACTCTTTTATACCTTTATAGATTATATTATAAACAAAGATTAGTTTTATTCAAACAAATAGTTACGTTTATCAGGTTAGCCTAAGATATTATTAAGATAATGGAGGATTTTTTGTAAATTTTATGAGCCAGAGTGAGGATATTTGATCTTAAGATGTCTAACCCTTATATAAATAGATTTTATAAGAGCCTATGGAAACTGTGAAAGAATTTAAAAAGTTCTAGGGGTGGTGTTTAACATCATAATTATAAATAAAGTATCATGAGCCAAACGCATATAAATTGTTAAATGAAATTTTATTTAAAGTAAACCTTTGACCTTAAAACTATATTTAAAACTTTTAAAGAAAATAATTATAATTATATAGTTTCAGCAAACCAGTTTTATTCCTTTAAAAATAATGGTGGTTATTAGCTTTCATCTGTCTTGAATTTTGACAACTATATAAAACGGATTAGCAACAGTATGATTTAGACTCCAAAAAGAATTTAAATTAGTTAGTAAATCATAAAACTAATATTAAAACCTAGAGTCAGTTCAGGATTTCCCCTGTTGACGTTCTCTTATGCTGACACTATTGAATAGTGCCACCAGTTCGAAAAGGACTGTATTTACTTTTGAATTCTAAAATAATTGCTTATCTCTTACCTCATCTTTGAGTTGTGTTTATAATTGTATCATGACTGTTTGTTTTCTTGTCTTTTTTTTTACTTGTGTAAATTACCTTTGTTTGAGTTGTTCCTTGTCTCCTGCCGCTTTCAGACAGTCAGTTAATGGCTGCCAGGGTTCTGCAGGTAGTGTCTAGGCCTTCTTCGTGTTTAATTTAGTTCTTATGAGGTGGTTGGTGAATTGTGATTAATGAACCTGAAAAGTAGATAGTTTATATAACTTGTAGAATGAGATGTTTGGGTGATAGTGAGTCTCAAACCTGTAAGAGATAAGGATATTAGTGCTAGTGATTTGAAAGATGCAAGGTTTGGGTTTAGGAAAGGATTTTTTTTTTATCTCTCTCGCCATTATATCATTCTTGGTCTTTTATATGTCGTTTTCTCTAGGAGGTTGTACATCCCCAATTCGATGATGATGGGGTTATCACTGTATTGGCACTTCTTGTAGAATTTATCGTTGAGTATTTGTATTTCTTCATTTATAGTTTTAATCTTGAACATTAAGTGTACCATATCAGTTGACGATCTTACCCTAACGCTGAGGATGGTTTTCAGAATTTTATTTTGAGTTATTTGTATTGTTCTAATGTGCCCTTTGCTGCTGTACCCCAAATCTGGCAGCCATAAAGAATAGCAGATCGCATAGGGGGATTTGTATAATAGTACTTTTTTTCTCTTGATAATTGATTGGATTTGAAGATTGGGTAGAGTGACACTAATTTTCCTATGGCTGCATTTTTTGCTTTTACTATGTGAGCACTGAAGGTGATCTGACAGACCAATGTTACTCCTAGGTACCTTACAGATTTTTTATTTAGGGTATTTATGCCAAATAGTTGTAATTCAGTGTCTGTTCTAGGACGTCTCTCAGTGAATATTATTTTTGCGCTTTTGTGTGTGTTCACTTTAATCCTCCATTTTGTGAACCATCTCTCTAGGTTGAAGAGATATCTTTGTATTTTATTTTCGGCTCTTGTGATGTTCTTGTCAGACGAGTATAGAACCATCTCATCAGCATACATTATCAGTTCACATCCCGGTTCTATCGGCGCATCACTGGTGTAGACGTTGTACTGCAAAGGTGAGAGGACCGCTCCTTGAGGGACTCCTGAGAAAATGTCTTTGGTTTGTGAGGTGCATCCTTCTATCTTTACTTTGAAATCAGGTAGCTGTTTATTAAATGTACTAGTGCGTCTGGGATGTATGCAGCTATTTGTTTTCTTACTATTCCACCATGCCATACCTTGTCGAATGCCTTTTCCATGTCTAAGAATATGGCCACTATATGTTTCCGTTCGTTAAATCCTTCTGTGATGTATTCTGCCAGTCATACTAGGGCGTGTATGGTTCTGCGTTGATTCTGAAATCCTAATTGTATTTTTGGCATTACTTTTTTTTCATTTAATATTGCTTGTAGTTTGGATAGAATAAGTCTTTCAAAAAGTGTGCTTGTAGAATTTAGTAAAGTAATTGGCCTCCGGTTTTGCGGAAAGATTGGATCTTTTTTCTGGTTTTGTTATAGTTATTACATTGCCAGTTTTCCATTCCTGTGGGTAGTGGTGTTTTCGTAATATTTGGTTGAATATCTCAGTTAAGTGAACTATTGCTTTGTGTGGTAGTTTCATTAGTGTTTCGTTGCTTATGCCGTCAGGACCAGATGATTTTTTCCTAGGTAGTCTGTTTGTTTCTTCTTGAGGGTCTCTCGGTGTGACATGTTTGATACTGTCGTTTATCGGTCTCGAAATGTAATTTCTTAAATATTGTCGATTCGTTCTAATGAATTCTTCATTTTCCTGTTCCTGGTTTGGTGTGAATTGTGTTTCCAGGGTGTCAGCTATGGCATTTGCCTTGTCTTGTGCCTCATAGCATAGTCCGTTTGTCCCATGTATTACCCTTGACCGTTGAAGTTTATTTTCCCTATCAAGTTTCTAGCTAGTTTCCATAGGACCTTTGGGTCCTCCCCAGCCTCGCTTACTACTTTGTTCCAGTTTGTTCTTTCATGGTCTCTATTTTTTGCCTTACCTCCCTATTTAGTCTATTAAGTCTGAGTTTGTCAACTGGGTCCTTGTACCTTCGCCATTGTTTTCTTGTTTGATTTTTTCTTTGATTGTGATTTCTATCACCTGGTTTAATGCGTTTGATATTACATTTGGTGAATTTTATTTTTTCATTATTCTTGTGGCAAGTTTTATTCCTTCTTTTATCGTACTTGTGAAAAGTTCTACTGCTGTGTCGATGTCTTGTTTGGTCTTTATGTTTGGCGGTCCCGGTAGTGATAACTTTATTTTATTACTGAATTCGTCACAGTCAGTTTCTCTCTTTATTTCCCTATTGCTGTTTTTATTTGTTTTAAAGTTAGTTATAATTGAGCAGTATACAGGTACATGGTCTGAGTCCAGGTGGTTCAATGTTTGCAGTTCATCTATGGGTAGGTCTGTGTCCGTGAATATTACGTCTATTACATCTGGTCTATTTGTATTGTAAGGATATATAGTTGGGGTTTTGGGTGCTATAACTATATATCTATTTCTGTTTGCATGGTTTTCTAGTGTTCTTCCTGCTAGATTGTTTAAGCTTGAGTTCCAATCTTGGTTCTTTGCGTTTAAATCGCCCGCCCAAAGAAAGGGGTGATAGAATTTAGTAATCAAGTCTAGGTCTTCAGGTAGGAGTTCTTTGCTTGGAGGTTTATATATTGCCCCTCTTAGACATTCATCATTTCCAATTTTTGCAATTACAGTTGTCGTTTCGAGGTTCTGAATTTCCTAGAGGTTGACTTTTCTTAATGTCAGGTTTTTATCATAGCGATGGCTGTGCCCCCACTCGCTTTTCCTGCAGGTCTACCTGTGCGTATTATTTAATAGTTTCTCATGGTGAGTCTAGTTTCCGGCTTTAAGTGTGTTTCGTTGAGTAAAGCCAAATCGATTTCTATATTGTTTAATAGATGTTCTAGTTCTGTAGTTTGTTGCTTAATTCCGTTGGCGATGAATGCAATATTTTAATTCGTTTTGGTTGGTCGTATTTAATGTTCTAGTCATTCAGAAGGAAGGTTGACATTATCTCCAGAAGGATTTTTTTTACCATTTTTTCCTTTGATTGTCTTATTTTTGGGAGTGAAGTTGTTATTATTCCTATGAAATGTGAGAATTCAGAGTCTCTTAAAAAAGTTAAGATCTCTTGAAATTCTGTTTGTTTTGGTTTTTCAGGTATCCTGTTGATGTATTAAATCTGTTGTGATTCTGATCTGTGTTTTCCGCTGTATTTCCTTTTTTTTTTTTTTCTCGTGACTACTTCGCTGAAAGTTCTATCCAGTGGCTGTTTGCTGGTACTTGGTACTCTTGTGTCCACTATTGATGCCGATATATTTTCTGTTATTTTTGGTAGATCAGTTCTGTTCGTTTTATTTCTGGGTACGGCTGCTCAGTCCCTATAGTTTTCTGGATGGTCTCATCCGCAGTTCACGCATTTTGCCGGGGTGGATCGGTCTTTTTTACCACATTCTTCGGTCAGGTGGCTTTTTGCGCATTTAACGCATATTGGAAGTAAATTGCAATTTATCATTATGTGGCCCCAACCCTGGCATTTGTGACATTGAGTAGGCTGCTTTCTAGGTTTTTATGACTCTATGGTCACTCTTGTGTAGTACAGTACATTAAGACTTATACCTGCCTACTTTGCTCAGAGTTGGGGAGCATGGCAAAGTATACTCCTAGGTTTCGTGTTTTCCCATCCGTCTCCGTTTGGAGTTGCCTTACGTCTAGTACTGTGAAGCTTAAAGCTTATAGCTCTTCTTTGACTAACTCTGGTGTCATAATTGAAGGTAGGCCTTTTATGCAAATCTTTAACTGATTGTTTTTGTGAATAGAGAAAGTGTAGTAGTTTCTTTTTATTTCTTGAAAGTATTTTTTTGCTCGGTTGAAATCCTTTTCGCTGTCTAAATGGTATTTAAGTTCCTCTGCTGTGTGGATTAATCGCACGTATCCCTCTGTGTTAGATTTAATGGTCCTTATGTCCTCCATGTAGTTTTTGGTGTCAGTAACTATAATTGGAGGAGGTTTTCTTTGTTTGGTTTTTTGTTGTGGTTCTTCTGTGTTTTGTTCTTCTCCTTGATCTTCACCATCCATTGGGAGACCCTCGTATTGGTTGGCAGTGTCTATGTTAAACGGTATTCTTGTTACTATTTTTGTCGCTTTCTTTGATGTCTGTTTTTCCTCTTCTGGTGAGGTTATTGGTCTCTTCTTGGTCACTAGTGTGTAATCCATGTAAGTAGTTGCTTCCTTAATGGGGAATCTTTGTTTCACTATAGTTGAGATCCTTCATCCAATAAGTAATCATATTCTTCAAGTTCCTTATCCATTGCGATGTCCGGAAAATTGATATTAGTGAAGGATTTTTGACCCTAATAATGGCCGCTTTATTTAAGTGTATCACCTAACCAGTGTACTCCTATCGGGTTTTAGGGGATGTGCTGTACGGGCACTGGGCACCAGGCCGTTCAATGGGGAGTCCCCTGCCCGATAGTGTGCAATGGAGTACGGACTAGCCCGTTTGGGATCGTCACCCGTACTCCCGCCAGTGGAACCAGCTCTGCACTGTGTTGGATCGTGTAGGGGCGTCCTAATGTTCCTGCGGGACCTGCTTTGAGTTAACAATTGCTCTCTTCTTCCCAGGGTCGGTACACTTGTAGTCTTTCGGTCGCTGTATTCAGCTCGATGATGGTCCTCTACCTTTGGAGATCGATCGACGAAAATAATGATAAAAAACTCTGGCCTCATAAACCATAAACCAATGGGCTTCCCCTGTTGCCATTACCTCCCCACTTGCCAATAGAGTCATCGACAAGTAGAGGAATCTTTGGCTGATTTGTTATGAGAGTTACAGGTTGTTTTCACAGACCCTTATCCTCGAAGCATGAGCTTAGCATTACATGACTTGGTACCTTTAATTTAATTGTACAAAATATACACTTGGGGTTGTTTGTAGCCCGAATCAGGATGTCCACCTTGACAGAAGCGTCAAGCTAGGTCACCTGCGAAAGGGCTGTATTTTTTTGCGAGCTACAGGCAGAATACTCTAGCCCTTATCCTCATGGAATAATGGTGAGAAGTGGATGATTTCATTTGATGAGTGATGGAATGATTATGAGGCTGTGAATGTTACCGTGTTACCTTTACCGTTACCGTTTTACCTAGTTAACATTTACCTTGTTACCTTTTACCTTACCATTTTTTTTATCGTGTTACCTCTTTATTCTAGCTTTGGCCGTTTATATGGTCTTTCTTCCTGCGGGTCGTAGTTACATAGTGTCCTTATAATGGGATTTTCATGGTTTACTACTTGTTCATAAAACCTGTTTATTTTTTTTTGTATTTACATAGTTTGCACAAGTAACGAATGTAAAAACAATGGAAATGAAAAAATAGAATAGATTTTTTTAAATATAGTAAAGAAAATATATTTTTAGATATTCCTACAGTAATAGATAAAGTAATAAAAATGTCACAATTGACTGTAAATAATGATTTCCTAAGGTAAATAAGAAAAAATGTACTTTGACAGGGATTTAGCCCTTGTCCTTTGACTTTGGACGCTATTCTATAAAGCACCTTGGTTTTGACTCAAAACTCGGAATCATTCCTTGGAGAGTACATCGGTGACAGCTTGTATTTTATTGTGTAGCAAGCAACAAAGTTGAAAGGATTATAAGATTAATTGTGAAAAGTAAGAGCACTCTGAAAGTGGTCGAAGTATTGGAGGGGTGAGAGTGTTTGGTGTGTTGACTGCCATAGCTACAGTAGCGAACCTCAATTGAGTGATAATACATAATACTACTTGGAGGAGAGATTTGCAAAACCTTGAGATGTCCATCCCAATCTTAAAAGGTAAGAGCCCAAATATAGTTGATTGTAAGGATTACTTCTATATTTAATGTCAATTAACTATAGATAGTAATTTATGTTACAATTAATTTTATTTTATTATATATCTTATAAAAATTTTCAACTGAGAACAAACCAACCCAAATAATTTTCTTTATTATTAATATATACGCTCCTTGCTACATATTTTTATAGTGTTAACTTAAATGTTATTTTAAGGAGTTTAGTATGAACCCTACACCAGGCATTATAATATCCTAGCCATTGTTTATAAAAGTGTGGTCCTTAGACCACAGCTGGTCAACAATAAACTATCAAATGGTCTGCCTGCTCCCAGGAAAATTAGTAATAAAAATTAAATAAATAGTGTTTATCACATATAGTACCAAATCTGCTATGCAGAAGATTAAATATTAAAGGTCCATAGTATTCTCTAATTCTTTTCTTCTTTATAAACCAGTCAAATATAAAAGTAAGTCTGTAACTATCTTAATACAATAACTCTAAACTTACTTATCGAAAATTATACAATAAAACTTGTTACTTACTATCTCAATGTTACTTGTTTGATGTATTTTTCAACATTTCATTTACTAAATTTATATTTGTTTTTCATTTATAGCTGCAAAATGGAATTTCCTAAAATAATATTTTTCTTACATACATTTTATAACATCCCTAAAACTTCTACCAATGCACCAATGGTACCCTAGTACTCATAAATTTCATTTGGTAGACCCCATTACCAAAGCTTTCAGAAATACTGATCCAATCGTAAGATTCATTTAGACTGGGTTACCTGTTAAATAAATGTTTCAAGAAACCAATCTCAGCTGTCTTCACTAGGAAGGCAGGCAGAGGAGGGTGTTTTAGATAGGGGGTTAGTAGGGTACGGTGTTTCCCTTTAGTTTTCTCTAGCCTTCATCCCTGGTCCATACATTATATTACGTATTAAAGGGGAATACCTAACATGGCACTGAACGTGATGCAGTCTCCCAGAAATTCCACATCATTCTAGAAGTGGTTTGTTATTTAAAAATAGGCCTTACGCCAAAATGTTTGATAAAGATATCAACGTGTTCCTAAGGGATGAAAAATATAACATTCTAGGTCGTTGATATTTTAAAAAAATCTCAAAATGTATTAATTATATGCTTACTTTTCATAATTTTTCGCGTGAGATTTCAAATTTCAGTAATAAAATTAAATGTTTAGATAGTTATATCTAGCTTTCCTCAAATAAATAAAGTCAAATTTTAATATCCTCACAACAAAACGCTTTAAGATAGTAATTGAGGTTTGTTCGAGCTGTGAGGAAGTTTTGAAGAACTGTCGTTCCTATAGAAATCATTAGCTAATGTGAGGATATCTACTTTAACTCGTTGATGTTTAACGTAAAAGTAAAACAGTTCGTTTTAGAATGTTGGTTAAAATACTAATTGTTTACAATGAGAAAAATGTATATAAATAAAAATAAAACGTTGTATAAAAGCTCGTGGTTCTTTTCTCACCAAATTTTCATTTCAATTTTTTATTTTTTAAACTCTTAGTAAATATCAAACATACTTGATGCAATTGCATTTTCGAGCTATCATTCCAGTGAATTCTGAGAGCTTTTAGACTCTATCCACTCTTTAAGGATATTCTATTATTAATTATATCTTATCAGCACGTATTGCTACTTGTCCAAGCTATAAAAATTAATTTATTTTTCAAAACATAAATATTATAAGGCTATTCCCAAATAAGACTACTTGTTAATATTGCAACTGTAAAACGTATAGCAATATAAGACACTAGCAAACAAGTTTTTTATTTTGTTTATCGTATCGTAAATCATATTTATTATGCAATTTTTAACCTGAATTAAAAAAATTGTTTAAAAAAGTTCTACCACTATCAATATTTGAGCAAATTTGAATTTTATTTTTATTGAATATACAACTTTATATGAATATACAATAATTAAAAAAAAAAAGGTGTTGGGGTTTGATTGCTTTGGCTAAAGATATTCTCTTGTAGACAGTATCATCAGGCTCCAGCAGTGGTATGCAAATAAGTTTGAATTCCTGGTAGCTTGTTTTTATCTTAGCAATATCTTGGTGAAATCTCCCTATGTGTTCATCGCTGACGTCGCCCAAATTTGGAAGAAATAAATCCAAAATACAGCCCAGGAAGCTTATTTTTAAGTGTCTGTAATTAGCCGGAAGTTCATCAATAATTTCCTTGTAGCTAGGAGCTCGATGGTACCTAGAAAATTAATTTTAACAATTTTAAAACTACGCCATGCTCTTTTTTCTGCAAGATTTAGAACAAAGGCCTAATCAAAGACCCTATATGTCGATTCTTGTCTACTTTTAGGGCTCACATAAATACCCTCCTTTATTTTGAAATCGATTTTTGAGAAGAAATTATACTTGAGGTGTTTAAAATCATTCCCATATTTGTTAATGGCCATATAGAAATCCTTCCTCGAGCCAAGCTTGATCTGTAGAGGAGATAAATACATCTTTTTTAGAATACACAAGCAGATTTTGTTTAACTTATCTGTCCAAGAATGAAGACTTGACGTGGTGGTCACTCTGTGTTGTAGTAATGAGCCTCCTTGGCCTTGCTGTTCCACTCTCAGAAAGAAGCACTATTTCGTGTACCCCAACTGTATTGTTAATAAAAGTGTAACAACTTTCAGATCTTCACATATATGTTAATAGTTACTACCTTTGGTTTGGTTCTCAGGATTTTACTTGCCTATATAATCATCAATTCAAAGTTTCCAGGACGTCTTGATAATAGCAATTCATAATTGTCCTTAATGTGGCGCATCGCTGAGTGTAAGTTTGGGTATCAAAACTTATGCCTAATTTAAAAAAAGCCATAAGATTTTTTAGTACAAAAGTAGCAGTCATTACATGATACTTTGTTTCTCGCTATACCATAGTAATCACAAATTGCATGGTTCTCTTCTTACCTTTTAGCCATGCTCAAAGAATCATCGCACAACGTGTCCAGCCGACATGAGGTGACCTTTAATTATCCTAATCTCCTAGCTTGCATCCAAAATACATTTCACATGACCTTTTAACTAAAGACGTTTAGCTCTTTTCGGTCTTTATAACCACTTATCCACTAACGTAGCAAAAGGATCCAAAGTGGTTAGTAGATTTTTATCAAGAAATTTTAAAAAACCTTTATAAGACATGATATCTCACACACTACTAAATAATTTGATGTATGCATGTAAAGTAACTTCAGCAGTTGGAATTTTAGAACACCCTGTGTTTAAGAAGTGGGACAAAAAAATGTAGTGAACTGAACAACACCAAGGAAGAGACTTGAATGGAGTGGAGAGAATATGTCCTAACACGTTTCCTACTCTCTGGTCCCTACCAAGGTCAGCCCCACTAAATTTAATGCTTATACTACGATCACAATACATACATGTTTAATCGACTCAATTCAAATGAAGGTAGTTTTATTTTAAATTATACATTCCTCATGCCTATTGCTTTAATGCACAAACAATTTGATCCAATTATACATGTACATTACTTATTTCAAACTATATTAATAAATTTAATCAAAAGAATAATTATAACTAAGCAAATGTTAGCTTTTTACACAAGAGGTAAAATAATATTTATTTAAGTGCTTCATAGCATTATATAAAATCAAACACATTCTTTAAATACATTTTGTTGATAGAAATTAGAAACTCTTGACGTATTTTGGTTAGAAACCATCAAATTTCAAAAAATATATCCTAAAAATAGAGGATGATAAAATGTTTGAAAAATATTACCTTGAAATCCACACCAAGAAATAAAAGAAACTTATTACAAATTTGTTGGCCAGTGCTAATGTAATAAATAATCGTATATTAGAAAAATAACTATCATTATCTCTACAAGGGTATTGCCCAATGCAAGCACGTTTGACGTTAGGAGGACAGTAATGTTCGGGGATTTTGGGAATCTCACATCGCCTAACGGCTCAAAACCCTTTTCACATAAGCATAGCGTTTAACGACCACATCCTTGTGCGACAACAACATGTGGCATGACCATTAGGGGTGTTGGAGTGTAAACATCCTTATTCTAGACTTCCCCCGAACCGAGCCTTAAGACATGTTGATTGATAATTGATGATTAATTGTCGATTTTAGACAGTGAATTAAGCACAGATATTACAAATATAAATATTAGGGACGTTTTAGCTTAAAGTCCTGGGAACCTCTTCAAGACATATCGATTATTGTTAATTAATTGTCGATTATCGATGATTGATTATCAGTGCACGGTGCGGTGGGCGTTGGAGTATAAAACCCTGTCCTCGACACCTTCAGCCCTCCAGACATGTTTATTGCTAATAGGTTATACACCTTCAAACATGTTGATTGCTAATTGATGATTGAGAAAGTTTCTAGCTTAGACAGTGAATAAAATACAGACTATACAAATATATATATATAAGGTCCAGGTTTCTGATGAGCGTTTCCACCGTAGGTTGTTCTAGGTTGACGACATCTGACGATTCAGTTAGCGTTTCGCACATATCCACGACGAGTGTGTCGATCAAATCGTTGCAATAGCGTTAGACGGGTGTCAACCAAATATCCCGGTGGTCGATGGCGACGTCGATGAGATCCCATACGTCACAAAGACGCGCCCAGCTAGGTGCAAGATAGGTGACCCATCTGAGTTCGGCGTCTTGTTTCTCGCTGATGACGACCATACGGTCACCGCACACGCGTTTCAGGGAGATTTCATGATTAGTCAGAGTAATCTTCTAAGGAGGTTGCGTGTTGGTGAAAAACTTGGATATGACAGGCCTGTAGCAGCCCAATTCTTGCCACTTCGTAAGGTTGAACACGGCACAGTTCACTCCACATTTTTCTAGCTGGACATAGGGCGTAAACGTGTTCTTGACGCTAATGCCGACGATGACTCGCTTGGCGTCGACTTCGTCCAGCGTAAATAAAGTGTTGAAAATACCGGTGATGGCGAGCGGCTTCACCGGCTTTGATTCGCGTGTGCATACGTCTTGGGCTTCTATGATAATGGGAGGCACGCCACCGGGACGCCCCTCTTAAAGGCGCACACCGATTGGACGCAGCTTCTTGAGGGGTGGCGGCAGGACCCTACCTTCTTGAAAAAATTGTTGTAATATCTCACCACCGTAGAGTCATTTGCAGTTTGATCATTGGGCGAGAATAGGGTCGGGAAAGTTTTCATCGCAATGTTCTGGGCGCGATAGAGAAGGTACATGAGACAGTAATGGCCACAAACGTCCGAGGATATGCTTTAAAATTGTATCGTGTTATGAGACGTGTGACAAGTGTTTTTGCGTATAAATACCCGATGTGACTCTATACGGGGTGGAAAACCATAGCTGTCAAAGTATTCTCCGACTGCGTTTTGTCGATAAAGATGGCGACACATTACGTCCAGGGTTCGGTGTGTGTATTCGTGTTGTGGACGAGAACAGAAAGTCGCACTATTCTTGAGGGTAGTTGATCAGCAGGGAAAACACTAGACCATACAGAACAGAACCACGGGCTTGTTTTCAGCACACGTCTTATGGTGTGCGTGTTCATCTTCAATCATCCAATCTCGAAGTCCTCATACGATGGAGGCCGAACAGAAATTCCACATAGAACAATGTTCCATGCATATGATGCGGCCCAATTTAAGTGTTTTCAACGAAGGACTGCCTCTATCGTACAGATCTACGATGGGTGTAAACGTGTATTTTGATAGAAAATTTTCTTTTCTGCCCCCTTGATGTAGACGGCTTCAGCACGCGTTGTGGCGTGGGAGATGAGGGATTAAAGCAGACTGTAATCCACATTACCGCTATCCCAGGGAATACCGTGCAGATTGTTGACTATATAGTCGGCTTTCTTTCTGGCAGTGGTGGAAAGTTCCTCGATAGCCTATGGGGGTTTTAACACCCAATGTTGCAGTAATGTACCGCATTGAGATAAAACACTCAGTTCCTTGAAGATAAACTCTTTGCGGTCGTCGATGAAGCTCTGGAAATCCACAATGACGTCCATGTTTTAAATGACGTGGGTAAGGGGCGGGAAGTCGCTTAGATTAACTCCCATAGTCGGTCACGACGTTTCTGTCCTTGTCGACGGTGATGATGTTGGCAAACTCCCCGTACACGATACAGTTGACTGTATCCGTTAGAGCTCTGACGAACCTCACTTCAATGCTCAGAGAGCCGTGCTGTGTCAAATTCCAATGCGATGACATGTAGGTGGACAGATTAGGTATGAGATCAAAAGCCATGAGATGATATCCCTTAGGGAAGGCTTCCCGGGTGATGTTGCTACCTTCTTTCATGAAATGGACACCCGTTCCAGAAATCAGTGTGTGGTAGGACATGACATAGTTGCCGTTTGGAAAATTGGGCTGTAACGGTTTCGACGGCACTTGTTCTCCATCCACGTACAGCGTAAAATGGTTCATGCCAAACGTTTGAAAGTTGAACGGGTTCTTGTTGGCGTCTCCGTTGAAAGCAGTTAATGTTTTTGATACCGACGATACGTAACAGCGGTGCCACAATGTTACCCACGTGTTGAGGATCTACGATATCTGTGTAGATGTACATTTGCGAGGGCAAGCCTAGTAGAATGTTGGCGGCGTATGGTGACTTTGGGAATTTGATCAGATTAGTCTGAGAATCGAAACTGAGCTGTAGGCTTACTTGACTAGACAGAGTCAGCAGCTGTATATTTGGTGAATAACAGACAACGTCCACGTATTTTTTGGGGCTTGTGTACTTGAATACAACTCCGGAATCCCCTTTAAACGCATCTACGTCGTTTAGAGCTTCGATCAATTCATGAATAGTGCTGTAGTTTCTAGGAGGGATATGATCCTTGAATAATTGTTCCACGCCGTTAGCGTCCACCCAGTTGTACCATACAATATTTTTACCCTAGGTTACGGTGGTGAAAGAACACGGATATTGAAATTTGGTGAGAGCGACTTCCCACCGCCCATCGAGTGTAAGACGGTAGGGTAGTTGTGTGGTGAGATTCGTGCGGGAAATATCCCATAGAGCTGTTGCTCGGCAAAGTGAGGTAAAACTGGTCCCTCATGGAAGGGCTCTGACGTAACTGGTAGGAATCCAGGAATTAAACTTGGCAGGATAACCTTTTCGCTGCACGTATACTTTCGTAATATTTTATCAACTTTAAAATTTTCTGGAAGACGTACGCATTGCAATTAGGGTTCGTAAAACGTTCCCTCCACCTCCTCTCCGTCAAGATCTTCGATTCTGTAGACGACAGGTTGTCGCAACACGACACTGCTGACTTTGAAAATTTCTTCACTCCAATTGCTCTCGTTGTCCTTTTCAAAGCGCATTTTGGATTTACTAATACGCACCATGAATTTTATTTTCGGCTTACTATTAGATTTTGGACGCCTTTTGCCATACAGATTATCTCTTACTTGAATCACATTGATTTCTGAAACGGCTGCAGGCGCCATCTTGATACTGGAATGTTTTGCGCCATTGTAAGCGTCGACCACATCTTGGAGTACGTCCACATAGCGATACGTGTTATTTTTGGTAAAGTAGTGCTACATGCGTGCTTTCAGAGTTCTATTGAATCGTTCCACGTCACTTGCCTTCACATCCTGATTATGAGTGGTGTAGTAATGCACGCCTTCTTGCTTGAGAAAGTTCCGGACTAGTCGCATCGTGAAATTTGTCCCCTTGTCCGTCTGCAAAATTTGATGTTTATGGCCGCTTTGCTCGAAAATATCCCGAAAAGCGTCTCTCACGACGCTCCCCATCTTGGATGGAAGTGTTCTCGCCCATGCCATCTTGCTAAACACGTCGATGACGGTGAGAAAGTACAGTGCACCGTCGTTGTATTTGGCGAGACCTTGCATATCATTGAGATCGGCTTGCCAGAGGTCGTCAAAGTTTGCCACCCCGTACTTGTTGCGTGGAAACTTTTTTATCACCGATTTGTGTTTGGTAAAAGCGTCTTGTGCACGAAGCCATTCTAGTACTTTGGAGGAATCTTTCTTGGACGCCTTTATGAGTGACGCCGCGCGTGCAAACCCGGCAGGGTGAGAGGGGTCGTAGTAGATGTCGGCTATAAGTTCCATTTAACACGGAACGGAAGCCACCTGTTTTCATCCACCCTTTTCAGTTTCTTCTTCTTAGGGCATTGCGGCGAAAGTGTAAGTGGTTGTGGTACGGATATCGGATCTATAATGGGCGCCAAACGTTTAGGATTTACAATAAATTCTTTCGGGATGTTTATTTTTTGCAGAGCCATGAGAAACTCTCGCAATCCCGACGGTTTCCTGTGTCTTCTCACTCTGACCAGATCGTTGACTAAATCCACAATATTGGATCCACGAAGAGGTGTATCGCGAATACTCACTTTCCCGTTCTCGTCCCAAGAAATACCGCCACGGGAATTAATATGTTCTAGTAAAAGTTGAGCTTTCTTGCGTGGCTGTACTGGTACAGTATTGAGTACAGCTGGGATGGGACGTACAGGCACTTGAGGGGTGGTGGTGGTATTTTCAGGTGTTGGAGGGTGTTGACTAAAGTGCAGATAGCGCTGTAGCACTTGTTTGTATAGAGTCCATTTAGACTTGTCGTCCAATTTTGAAGAGAGAATTTTTTCCATTTCCTTGTCCAGCTCGGAGACAACTAGATTTGTGGCCGATGCCACTTGTTGCTCGTAACGTTGTAATGTTTCCGGGGACTTCTTGTGTCCCCTCGTGCCTTTTCTAAAATACTTTATGTAAGAATATATCACATACTCAGAATTTTCCCATTGTATTTGAGATTTCCAGAGTTCAATTTTTATCATAAAGAGAAAACATATATTATAAATGGATTAAATAATCAAGCTATACTATTAACTAACTAAAATTTTTGTCGAATCGAAATACCATAGAAAATCTATTAGGGGGGCCTATAGAGTTAATTAAGGAACATTCTTTAACACAAAGCACCTTCATTTTTTGTTTTACCTTGGACTCTTTAATAAATTATTTTTACTATTAATTATTCATTTTACTTTTTGTTGGGAGGTGGTGGTTTATGATCAATGGTAGGTTTAATTAGATTATTTGTTAACCGCACGTCAGAGATTTCCCTACAAAATTTCTACTAAATCGGTGTGGTGGTTTTTGAGTGAAAGGCTAGAGAATATTTGTAGCACATAAGACAAGGATAGAGTGATTACTTCAGAGTATAGTAGTAGATTTGTTTCATTGTATTATTATATACACTAATATGATGTATTTATTACTTAGTAATCCACATATTCTGCTGTATTTTATAAGATCTTGCCTGTTAATACTGTAGGTTTAGACTCTTAGCTACCATTTAAATAAAGGAAAACGAAGTGAAAATTATTATGGAATTAAATTAACGAAATGGGCTATAATGGCTTATACAAAGGATAAGTAATAATGATGGTGTATTGGATGAATACCAATATTTTTTTGGAGAAAAAATAGGAAAACCACAATGATAAAAAAACGTGGTAGACCACACTAAGTAAACCTGGTCCATAAACATTAATTTTAGTACGTCTTATTACCTGTTCAGATTATACGATATGGTTAGAATAAAAATCTTAAATTTCTGTAACCATTAATGCAGTCTACTGTGAACCTAGCACCTCATATTTTGTAACAATAAATGTGCTTCCTAACATATAGGTAAGCGATTGTGAGCTTCCTATTTATCCTTTATCTGAACCCTTTTCATGCTTTTGAAAGCTACAGCAGGATTTTGATAGTAATCACTCTTGGAAAAACACAATTTATTATTTTGCTGGTTGTTAAAACTGTTGAAGACCAAGTTCTATTTAATAAATTTAAATATGTAACTTATGTATACTGGACATTTAAATCTCCCAATTAAATTTTCATAAAATGTATAATTATTATAAATATTATAGTCCTACTCGTTTGTAACTAACATATTTGCCTACTAAAGTTGTTTAAATCAACACCACCGTTCATTAATTTAATTTGTTAATAGCAATAGCAAAAATAAGATTGATTGGAAACTGGAGTCTTTTGAATTGAAATGGTAGGTCAGTGGGGATTATTGGGATTCGTGGTATTATTACATTTTCCCCTTTTCCCACACCTGTTAAATTGGTGGCACAGATTATATTTTGCCCTAATTGTGTAATTCAAAGCCTCGTCCCATTACATAATCGGGGTGAATTTAATTTCGCATAAGCATAACTGGTACACCTAATTTATATTGTAGTTTATGCGAGGATACACCCAATAGCTCCAGAGAATTTAAAAACTCAGCGGGATATGAAGTGCTCTGTTGTGTGTCCATGATTGTATCGATTGACAAATACTCTTTTATTTCTCCCTGCACCTCTTTCAAAATGTCAGTGTTGATTTGTTAACGATTTAATTTTATGTGCAAGAATTGCTCTTGCACACAACCAGTTATCACAATTAAAATTTAGTTGTAAGTCTGGGTAAACTCTAGCAATGAGCTCCACATCATTTTCCACCAAATTACAGAATTCCCCTGTTAATAAAATACAACCTTCAGCATCCATGTCCATACGTCCATCGCCAATTTTCAATAGTGTCTCTGAGTAATGTCCTGAATCTACGTCATTACAAAGGTGGACTCTCATATTCGTTGTTAGGCTGAATTTTTTAATTTTTGCCCACAATCTTGATGACTTGAGATAGGCTTTGATTTCATCTGCATGTGTGCCCCTCTGGATCACCGTGAGAGTTTGTAGGAAGTCACCAGCCAGTAAAACTACCATTCTTCCCATGATATCTATACTCTCTCGCAAGTCCTGAAGAGTTTGGTTTAACGCCTCTATATCTTTTTTGTGGGACATCGTACTTTTGTCCCACACTAAAAGTTTACATTGTCGTAGCATCATACTTAGAGAGCTATTTTTGCTGAAATTGTAGATGGGTGACTCTTCCTGTGCTAGTTCAAGATTTAATGGTAATTTTAGAACGGAATGTACAGTACGGCCGTCATTCAGTAGTGTAGCTGCTATACAGGAGGAAGCCACGGCAACATCAATTTTCTGGTCTTTTCTTATAAACGACAATATTAAGTTCAGCAAAAACGTTTTCCCGGTTCCTCCAGGGGCGTCGAGAAAGAGGAGTACACCATTCCCTGACTATACTTGACGTAACACCTGTTGAAATACGTGACATTGTTCTGGAAGCAACCGAGGAACTAATTCGGTTACTTTCTGTTGCAATGCTGTGTAATCATAGTTTAATTCCCGAGTAATTTCATCGTTTAATTCATTTTCATCTGATCGTCGAGGGCTTACCATTCCAAAATCTTGAAGATTCTTCCACTTCATTGTCATAAACTTGTTTTCAATTTTCGTCAGTTCTTTGTAGTAGATGTGCTCATTAAAAGTTATATCTGAATGTACTCGCTGTAGCCACCACAAAATATCTTCCACCATGTACTCTTTGTAATTATCCCACAGCGTTTGAGGATTAGAAAGACCGCAAAATGATATGAAGGTTGCGTAAAGTTCCCTGATTAAGTCTGGTAATCGGCACTGCAAGGCTTCCTCCATAGTTTCGTTCCAGTGGTTATCATTCTCTAACAAACATAGAGCTTCACATGATTCTCTATATGTTCCGCATTCCTGACCGTTGACAATTTTAATGTCTCTATAGCTAATTGGACCTCGAACAAGATGCATTAACATGCACAGACAAAAGCATTCAAAGTTCGTTACATGGACGGAGTAGACACCACCAAGAGCATCTGATGATTTAAACCCTGGCAAATCTTCAACAGGCGTACCTTGAACGCGGTGTTTCCACAACTTTTTTGAGGGTTCCATGTATAATAACGGGGGACTTGGGAATACAATAATGTTTTAGAGAAAGTATCTATCTGACAAAGCTGGAAAAAGGCAGTTAATGTGGTTTTAGGAGGTGATGAAATCCTTTCCTGGAAATTACTCTCATTAAAGTAAACACGCTGTCCATTTTCTAAGTGTACGGCAAGATGTATAATAGTCGGATGTCTTTCGTGTAAGGCTAAACCAAGAAGCTGCCACGCTGCCTCATTACTACTGACATATAGCCCTGCTTGATAGGTTTGTACTTCATTAAGTGTTTGCGCTACACCTTCGTTACGCAGATTGACTATCGCCTGATCGCTCCCTTTATTAATGTATTTGCAAATATATTCAATAGCACGAACAGAGTTGCAGGCTTCTACATTAATGTGGGCATTAAATATTTTACTTAGAATGGGTGAATACGGCACAACCTAGCTATTATCAAAAGTTTTGACCACCCCACTGCGAGTTGAATCGTAACATTTCTACCACCATCTTCGGGTACTCTTCGTCTGTATAAAGGATAACTCTTATCATTGTGCACTGTTTCCTTTAGCAACTCTCGGGGTAGTTATTTTTTACATTTTACATTCAAGGCATTGCTGTATTATGTGCCCCACAGGGACCTTGAACCATTTTTCTGACTATGGTATCGTTCAAATCCTTATCTTGTTCTGGATCCGGAATCTCGGCGCTTATTATGTTATCTATTTGGTTGGGATGCAGCTTTTCTTGCAACCAGATAATAATGTGAACATGTGGCATTTCTCATTTCTGACATTCAATGGAATACATGTGGACGTTTCCATATACTTTTTCCTTTGAAATAACATTCATTAGTTTTTGGACCATTAAACGAAGCACGTGGGCAACTAAGTCATGTCGGTCAGTAGATTTTACCCGGGCATAAGCTATTTACTTCCATGAGGGATTGAATGTGAAAGTCACGAATAGGTCAGGCCTGCCGTAAGTGCGCACATAAACGAAAGCGTCTTGTGTGTATTCGTGCAGATAGCGGGGCCTGTTCACAAAAGTAGAGGGAAGAGTAACCATTCTGCCTAAATTATTGAAGTTTATACTACCATCTGTGCTAAGTGCATCTTGCAGGTGAATGTAATGTTCAGCTCGCAGTTTTTTCTGGCTTAAAGAAATGTAATGAAGACGTTTGCTATCTACTTTGATGTACATTTCTACTAAAAATTGGTGAAAGAGCTGTCTTGACCGCGGATGGAGGTTAAAGTCATTCCCTCGAAGCATCATGTAATAGGCGTAAAAATCCATGCATGAAACTTTTTTATTTGGAACTGGCTGTTTTGTATTGGGATTAATGAAGGGAATATCAAAATGGTATCCCGACTGTTCTTTGCTAAAAATTAATGGGTACTGCAAAGCCTCATAAAACTTATGAGTACCAGTTATGCGTGTAAGTGTATTATCGTGTGCTCGTAGCACTATGTCTCGTGAAGAGAACTGGTTGCCACTCACCAGGACAGCAACTTCATTAATTGTGTGTGAATTATAGCACCTCTCATTTTCACCACGTGGAGTTCGATCAGCATGGATGACTACCTTATAATAGTCTTGAGGCCAGTTCTTTATTGCGGTTTTAAAGGTATTTATCAAAATGTTGTGGTTATGTAACATTTTTTGAATTTTTAATACCGTATCTCTTTCAACTCCTTGATTATATAGGCAACGACGGTTTACTTCATTTTCTTCATCACCCATAAAATAAACTTGCAAGAATTTATGCTGTTAGTTCTCTGTTGGAAAAAGTGAACCAATTTGTACGGTAAAATTTAGAGGAAAAACAGGGCATTCTTATCTTCTTACCTACTCCAAAAGATCTCATTTAAAAGTATGAGTTATACTTTCTAATTATATCTAAAAAGCGCCGTGATTCATTTGCATCATATAAATATAGAGTTTCCAGAGGTTGTTCTGGTTCACCAAGTAAAGGAAGTGAAATTTTTCTATTAGAACAACACATCCCTAAAGTTTCATCTTTACATTTTAAAGTATCACAAAACTGGCAATTTTTTATTAATCAAACCAACAACAATTAAAGTATGATTTTTATAATCAATTAAAGGATCGTATCCAAATCCAGAATTATTAAATACGGACCAACTGTTAAACATTAAAGTTCGTAGGCATTCGATTTGCATTTCTGCATGAACGATTCTTCTCGCCTACTCTAATAGCTGCCTGCCGCTGGGCTTGTTCTTCTAAACGGACTGAGCTGCGTTTGAAGGGGCGACTCAGTAGCTCTCAAAGCTCTCTGGTGTTCATCTTGCTCATCTAAACGAAGCTGCGTTTGATAAGGAGTCTCAGTAGCTCTCAAAGCTCTCTGGCGTTCAACTTGCTCATCTAAATGGAGCTGCGTTTGGTGAGGCGTCTCAGTAGCTCTCAAAGCTCTCTGGCGTTCAGTTTGTTTAAATAGACGGATTTGCGTTTGAAGGAGCGTTTCAGTAGCTCTAAGAGCTCTCTGGAGTTCGGCTTGTACCTCCAAACGCAATTGTGTTTGAAGGGGCTTCTCAGCTGCTCTCGTATAAGCCTGGTGGGTAGCTTGGTCCTCCAGTCTTTCCTGGCTTTGAGAAGGTGTCTCATCAGATCTCAAAGCAGCTTGTCTTTCCACTTGTTCTTATCTCCTTAATTTGGCATGAACGGAGGATTCTTGGGATCGAGCAATTTTAGCTGCCCGCACTCGCGATGAGTTCCTGGATAAGTTAGAATTACGTTTGCGAGGCATTTCAAAAAAGAAAAAGAAAACAAAAATTAAGAAAATAAACGATACCTAACCTAAAAATTAAAACGAACTAACTATTGCCTCAAGGTAAAAAAGATAGAATTAGAAGTTAGATAACTAACCTAAAAATAATAAATGATATACTATCGCTCAAGGGAAAAAAAGGAACAATGTAAACTGAAAACGTGGAATATTTACAATATTATTAAAATAGGACTAAACACAGATGAATAAACGGTAACTAATCAATATTTATAAACAAATGAATCGCAAACATGTATTGTTATTTCCCATCGATACGGTCCCCCAACTCTCTTTCTTCCCCTTCTCCAAACTTCACAATGAGTTTAAAATAGCCATATATAATAAAAATCTATACCGCCTTTTAAAAATGTGCCCAGCGCCATCTATCGGATTTTGGGTGTAATGAAATCTTAGTAGGGCCAACATTAAATAGTACAAATCGATACCACGCCATCTATCGAGTTGTTATAGTACAATACGTTAAAGGCGCTTTAGTAAAAATAATGTTTTTATTTGAGTTCATCACAGTATAATACCAAACTTCTTACGAAAATTTTGTCCTTTACCATAACGTGGTGAACAGACAGAGCTTAATTAGCTGAATGTTATTATTTTTAATCATTTTAAGATAGATGTGCCTAAAATAACTTGGGAACAGATTTTTATTAAACATTTTAAGATAAATGTGCCTAAAACAACTAGAGAACACATTTTAATTCGGGATATCAGATTTTCTTCCAGGATACCGCAAGTCCCTTTTTCTGTACTCCAGGCATCATGTTGAAATTCATGTTCATATAATATTGTTGCTGGACGACCGTCTAAAAGGTTGTTTTTTTCTATCCCTTGGGAACAATACTTTTTTCTGAATGAAAGGTACCCTATGTCCTTTTCTGTATCCCTTGGGAACAGTACTTTTTTTCTGAATTAAAGGTACCCTATGTCCTTTTCTGTACCCATGACAACGTGTATGCAAAATTTCATGATGATCGGTCGAGTAGTTTAGGAGTGAAAGCGTAACAAACAAACAAACAATCAAACTCACTTTCGCATTTATAATATTAGTAAGGATTTACCACTGAAAAAGACAAATGATATGATGCACCGCACATACTTTATCTAGCTTTTATCTTAAATTAAACATTTACTAAATACTCGTAATATTTGTGGAATTAAATAATAGGTTTGTACATTTTTTTAGAAATACTACACCAAATATCATAAATTAAATAATATTATTATTGTATATTAAACACTGCTAATTACATATTCTATGGTATTAGAAACTAGGAACTATCCACATTGTTAAAGAAAAATTAATAAACCAGAAACATCTTTAAGAATCAAATAGCCAAAACTATTATATTTGTTTTAGTGAGGATTTACTCTTATCTAGATATGATATTCTGAAAAATGGCAGCTGGACACGAGAATCTAACACGTGATCTTTGACTTTGTACGCCAATGTCCTTACCACTGAGCTATCCAGGAATTGTCTCGTTCCCAAAGTCATTATTCACAATTTATAATGTGAGTGAAGAATGGCCCTGAGCATGGGACGATTCCTAGATAGCTCAGTGTTAAGATCAATGGTGTATCGAGCAAAAGGTCCAGAGAACGATTCCCGTTTTCAGGTGTCATTTTTCAATTTTCATAATAGAAACATCTTTGTCTACCAAACAGCATAGAAATCAAATTCATTTTTAAAGACCTGAATTAAAAATTATATATATATATATATTTGTATAGATCAGAAATTATTGGTTTTATAAAATTTATTTCGAATATAAGATCTTATATTTGATAATTGTACATATTTAAAATAGTAGGATATATTACAAATAGTTGCGGAGAAATAATAAAAATAGGAAAATGTCCCTCATGAAAAGTATCCTGGAAGTCATTTTCATGAGAATATTAGAGTTGCCATCCTGGTAATGGTGATAAATAGTGTCCAGATATAAAATTTAATCAAATAATTAAAGCTAATTTTGAGAAAATAGATTTTTTGTCCCTTCCTTTTACTCATCAGTAAACTATCCATGATTTAAAAGTTAGTTATCTAATTCCAAAAATCCCCTGGAAGGACCTTATGGAAACCCCAAATACTAAATTTTAGCCCAATATATTAAATATATTCGATTCTTACCCGAGATACATACAAACATATGGCATCCCGGAAAACACATTTTTTTTTTAAGTGGCTCATGAAACGCTGACATCTATCAAAATCTCAAGTTCAAATTATTTGATGATATCGATTGAGGGAAAGTAAAAATGTGTAATCTCCGTTAGACCTGATAGATAGCATTTTTTTTATCTAAAGGGACCAGATTATAGCCCCATTTTATAAATTACGTCATAGTGAAACTGAAGCGTAGCTTTCATAATAAACGAAGGATACACTCAAATCAAATAATCAATACAGTTGAGGACGTGAATAAAGTCTAATTCGGTTTACTTATTAGAGGAAGCTAGGGGTTGTAAATTCAAACGAATTTAAATATAATCTATATTTTAAATAATTTGCCCTTCAGACAAATGAAGCTACACCTCCTCTGAAGTCCTGCCTTATTCATCGCTAACTTAGAAAAGTAGTTATGCGGATATCTCGTACGGATGGTAAAATACAGAGAATGGAGGGAAAAAAAGTTAAACTAAGCCAAATGAATTCAGTATTCATATTCCTTTATATTGTAGGGATATTGTTCCTCGGTTCTTATTATTTAATAAACATTCTTTCGGGAATATCATAAATTCAAAATATTTATCTTACAATGCTCGAAAGGAATTCTAGCTCTTTCTACTTGAACCAATTTTATCATTTTAATAAGCTAAGTATTATTGTTTTTACTAAAATTGAAATCAACTAAATATTTAAATATTAAAAATATATAAAAGATTCGTTCTTAAAAAAGGTTTTGAAAAAACTCGGAGTAGAAGATCCATATGTTTGGATGTTTGATAAAAGATGATATCTCTTACAATAATATTGTTTTTACAAATTTTCGGATGACATGCTGTGGACCGAATTTAACAAGGCCTAAAGTTTAGGAGCTATGACCTTAGGTCTTATAAAACTAGGTCCAGTGAAGTTAAGTCTTGTGAAGTAAGGTCTTGTAAAGATTAGTTCTAGTGCCTTTAGGTCCATTGCCTGTTGGAACTGTTAGAGGGATATTTTTAAGTAGTCCATGAAAAATTAATATTATATCCAGTGTTTTTAGGTCTAGTAAAATTAGTAGATATAAAATTATGTTTAGGGAAGCTATGTATTATAAATGTATATCTTATGGGGTTTAATTTTTATAGTGTTTAGGTCTTGTGCCATTAGGTCTTATAAAGCTAGTCGTAATAAATTATAACTTCCATCCCATTATAAATATTTGGTCCCAACACGACCATCAAATAAACAATATTAAAATAATCCATCATCCCTTAGATTTTAGAACCTATGACCATGCCTTGAGGGCTACAGGACCCAGGGTTGAGGGTGGATGTCAGGACTTGTATAGGTTGGTTACAAGGGGGGTAGATAGCCATTTGGTTCTTTCCACATCCCGCTATAAGGTTAAATTTAGATTTAATTATATTTAATAATATTTTAATTTCTTTTAAATACCATACCACCCTTTCAAATTGCCGTGAGTGTTAGAGGATGAGGGTATGGATTCAGGGTATAGAGGGGAAAGGGTTGGAAAACCTGTAGAGACCTTCACAGTTTGGGAGTGTGTAATTCACCGTTATATACTCTGAGAGCTAGGGTGCTATGGAAGGGGGTGATGGGTTCAAGTAGTTGGATGTAAGATAGAGACGTTTGTGTGGAGGATGTGATCAGAATAGGATGGGTGCATCAGCATTCACCTGGAGAGAGAATGTAGATAAATAATCACCTTTAAAGTGTTAGCTATGGTGGGTTGATGGGTAAAGGTGGTTTAAGAAGTTGGGTGTGGGAATCGAGGGGATAGGGGTGGGAGTTGAAGGAATAGGAAGATGGGATAATGTAAGCGAAGGGAAAAGGAGGAAATTCACTGTCTCAGGGCTATTACGACCATTCGACGCAGTTAGTTGCTACCGCTAGTTAGCTTCACTTTCGAGGAAAAGATAGCGTTTGAGTCATTATGACCAACACATTTTGTATCGTCTGCTAGTTTTAACCTTGACTTTGCTTCTAGAGTTAACGCACATAATAAAATCAGTTTGCGTCTACAGTTGGCAACATTTTCCCAAATAATATTACCTTCTAAGACCTTAAAAGCTAGAAATTAGGTAAATTTATTTCAAGAATGCTGGTATTCATAAATAAACATTATTTATATGTTTCTATTTTCCCAAACAGCTGATCACAAGTCATATTATTTGCAAGAAAGATTTAACTTAGCTTAATTTAATAAATCTCTTGCACCATTTTGTTTGCCTAAGTTTGGAAATGAAAAAATACTAGGCCTACATCATTCAATACACACAACATATTTTAGTCAAAAACTCATAATGTGAATTATGCATTCACATATTTATGTCACACTGGAAAATGAATTAATATGAGAAGTTGGACAATAAATAAACAATGTTTATGTATTATGTATGCAATACGACCCAATGCTTTATTCTTCATATATCTGTGTTGATAATGGAACAATTGTAATATGTTGTGTGAAGATCCTAGAAAATAAAACCATAGTAATTTAAAGTTGATGAAAGCGTTCAAGAACTCCCAAAAATAATGTTTACACTGAATACTTTCGACAACTTAATGTCAAAACGATGGGCATTTATACCCAGTTGGCCTACTAAGTTAGAATTAAAGTAAACGAGTGGGTGGTTTGGATTGTTAAAAATAATAAAATACATATTTTATTTAAAGGGAATTCTTGAGACTTTAGTTATAAATAATCAGCACCGTGTCTCACTACCCGTTCGGGCTATACACTTTAAGTACTAATTACTCTAATGGATTAGGAATTGGGAAGGTTGAATTAGAGGAAGTGAACCCGCATTTTTGTGGAGGGAGCGTGGAAAACTATTTAGGAACCCCCCCCCCCACCACCACCACCCTAGTTCACCCGACAGAGATTCGAACCTCGATCTCCCCGTCCTCAACAGTCTAGCTTAACACGACAAGCGCGTTAGCCAACTACGACACCGAGGCGGGTGAGACTTTAGTTAAGTGATTAAGAATATAAGGGTATTATATTTCTTTATAATGAGTTGTTTGCAATTTATTCACTTCAAGATAACTAGATCTAACTTTATCGGTTTCAGATATATTTAATAAACCTTTTATGATTAATAAACCTTGGCCTAAGCCAAACCGCACTAAGTTAGGGCCTATTTTGGTTTTTTCCCGCCTTGGCTGCAATATTACATAGACCTACAACTCACATTATTGTGGATAATAATTACTACTGCATGTACGATTCTGTTTAAATAGGCTTATATTATTAAAGTTTTGTTGAGGCATCTTAAACCGATTATGCCTACTTTTTTATTACCTTGTCAACTAGTCTGTCCATGTGTTTACCCGAATATGGTATATTTTAATGATAAAGGTTAATTTATAGAATTTGCATTTGTGTAGAGGGAGAGGGAAAAACCTCTAGGATTCAAATCTTAACCTCCCCCACATTTTAAAATAAGACCAAATAGACTGACGTGTTGGTCAATACTGCCCCATGAGGTGGGTTAACATACTACTAACATCCCAAATATGGTGAAGCCTAACTAACCTCAACCTACTATAAAACCTACAAAAAATTAATCTTAATATGGGAATGTACCAATTATCAGTGTGTTGATGGTGAATAATAAATCATTTTATCCGGCGTATCATGTTCGTGGGGTGTCCAGACGAGAGTGAGCTACCGTTAGGGGGTCAGGGGGTTGAGGATGTGGTGTGTAGGAGGTATCAGGAATAGGTCAAGTGCATTGTGATTCACCTGTAGAGGGAATGTTAATTCGTTGATGGGCGTGGGTAATTCTTCATCATGAGTTAGTGTTGTTGGGTTTAAAGTTCTGGCTCCACCAGTGATCTCTATACTAAACTGGATGGACATAAACACATCCCTAGCAACGGACCAGATCGTGACGCTAAATTTTTCGTCTAATTGTTAGCGAGAGAACAAATTTAACGGTTTCTTTCAATGTTCTTGTTCCAAAATGTGTGTCTCGGTAATAAAAGTATTAAAACAAATAGTGAAGTGTTATACCCCACTTGACTGGAAACACATTTAAATCAAAGGATATACAATTCAGTTTTAAAGGTAATATTGTACAAATAAGAAAAACATCTCTTATGTATTAAAATATATAGCTAAGGGCCGTGTTGTTTAAATTTTCCCCAAGACCAATTTATAATATATTTAAAATTTGTTACCTGTTATATAAGAGATTGTACGAGTAAATATGAATGTGATTATAATCAAAATATTACTTTACCTCACCATTTTTTAAAGTTAGTAAAGATCAGTTAAAAACGAAAACTTAGGCATAAAAAATATAATCGAGATTATATCATAAAGGTGACTTCGTATTTACGAGTGAAAACAACGAACATTTTCTCAACTTTTCACTTTGTAGAAATATTTTGCAGGTTAGATGGTGCTGCCAGTCATTTGCTATTTTTATGATAAAAGTTCAATAGTATTTTTTTTCGTAAGTTGGTAGAGTATGTTCTGGAACAACATTACATTAATTTTACAATACTAATGTTTAAACTTTTTGTATATAAGAGATAAGTTATATATTGTAATTTAATTTAATTTTACGAGTAAATATTAATGTGATTATATTATTAAAATATTACTACTTTACCTCACTATTTTTTAAAGTTATTAAAGATCAGTTCTAAACGAAAACTTACGCACTATTCAACCTTCAAAATATTTCTATAGAGCGAAATTTTGAGAAAAATTTTGTTGTTTTCACGTGTAAATACGAAGTCACCTTTATGATAAAAGTTATGATAAAAGTTTATTTCCTACCAATCAATGTGGCATGTGTTAATTTTTTTATATATAATCACAAAATATAATACAACATTGTAGTACCGTGATAAGTTCCGGCAACATAATATTCGCGTTATGGGCAAGTAAGGTATGAATGGCCGGCGGTTTTCACTCGAAATCTTCGGCACGTTATCCAATCTACGTATTTGACACTTTAACGAATCTTTGGGCCTATAAGTTTTAATTAATAATGTTCAGCCCACACACTTCAAAAACTTTGTAATAATGCTTTGGAAATTTGAGTAGATACATAGCATAATATTATTATCGCGTAGAAAACCAGATCATTTATATCCAAACCAATCTACAATATAATGAATTATTATTTTTAATGAATATTTTAGGCCTAGCAAGCTAGCATTTAGCAAAATATTTTGTTACTTATATACCAAAATTTAAAACAGGGTTTAAAAAAACATGCGTTAGACCTGTTTAAAAAAATTCCCAGCCGAGGGTTGTATTGGGATTTGTTGACCTTATTTGAGTTGTTTTTTTATCATGTATGCTAAGTGAGTTAACAAATCAAGAAAAATAATATAATAATTATCGGGATCAACTGAAATACATTTAAAACTATTAAGGAATTAAGAAATATGAGATATACTAATCACTAACTTTTTTATATTGTTTATATAAAACAATGTTTTTAAGCAGGTCAACTAATTATGATACATTGCGTTTACTGAAAAATTGTAATATATTTGGCCACCCATTCTTATTCTATATTCACCCTTTCTAGATCCTAGATCATAAGCGTCATTAAAATAGGCCTATACGTATAAATAACCCGAACGAGAAATGAGACGCACTGATAACAAAAATGCCCAAATAGAGAGATCAGTTAGCACAACTTCATTTTCAGCCATGTTTTTAGAAGCTATACTAATACAAGTGAAAAATGCGTGTCAACACAGCTAGCATGTTAGTAAGATAATACCACTAAACTTACATTAGTCCACTAACACGGTGTCAACGGGCCTTTATACAATGGTGTGCAGACGACCGCTAGAAAATTCTAGCCGCAGATACCCATTTAGTTATATCATATAGATCAATGGGCTCTACCTCTGCTTATTAGGTATAGAAGTGGCCTTATTTGATTTTGGCGGTGGCCATCTCAGATTTCCAGTATTTTGGAGGTAATTTTGAATTTTCTACATGGATTAATTAGGGCAATTAATATATTAGGCCCTAGTCTTAACAAACTTTGGCTTTCAATAAAATAAAAAACTCACATTTGGTAAAAAGTATACGAATATAGACGAGTATATAAGCTACCACCTATGTATGTGTTTGATGCTGCTCTCAAGACTTTCGACGGTTAAAATATAATAATATATAAATGTATTTTAATAAGACTAACTCATTAATTAACTCAACAAATAAGTGAAGTTTGCTTATGTCATATGTCAAGAGATTAATAAAGGACCGGCTACACGGAGCCGCACCGCACCACATTTTCCCGGTAGAATGCCATACATGTTTTTAGATACAAGTTACACGAGTCTTCACCACACCACACAGGCGCAGACGAATAGTTGAAAGAGCATTGCTGCGCACTTTTGCGGGGCTATGCGGACCATGTAGCCACCTACTACCGGAAATAAATGTTCGGAAGCTTCCGAACTTAGTTTTAATGCTAACACCTAAGCAACGTAGGGATAGGCGAAACAGTAATTTTACGATAGCGGTGATCACATTGACCTTGATTTTAAAAGATAAGTTCTTTATACCAGTGATTATTCTCAGCTATTGGCAGTCAGTGACAGCACTTGTAAAATTAGTAATTTCTTTCACAGACGTTACACGTGTGACGCTCTAGTCATTGTTTCCAACATTACGTACAAGATAAACAATATTATATACAACAAATTATTGAACAACCAACATTCTTCTTCTTTATTATTAGCTAACTTAAAATTGTATTATTAGTAGTTAAGAGCTAACTTAATTTTTTGAGAATAGGTGAAAACCTATGAAAGTAAAGGTGAAAATACAAACTTATTTTGTAATAGAGTTCATTCTATAAAGAATATAACAATGACTTTATTTTTTTAGCTACAATAATCTTATGCTTGGTTTATTAAAGTAAATTAGTTAAAAATCATATGCGATGTTATTGTAAATAAATTCACTTTAGTTGCGGTGCGATGCAGTCAGATCCGTGTAGTCATAGCTTTATCTGATAAATTACAAGCATTCGATTATAATATTTATATTGGTTGTCTCAATAACTGCGTTGTAGCCCGCATTGGTAATCGGATGATTCAGACAGTATATTGAATTGTTGATGATGGGGATAACGGGTTCAAATTCCAGTTAGGTGTACTGAGCTGAGAGTGAGTTGAAATAAATTGTTTCTGATTTTTCCTCCACACAAATGAGAGAACATTTCATCTAAATTCTACATTCATCTTTCTTACACCATTGTGTAAATATGTGAATAGCTCGAGCGTGGAAGTAAATACGTTATACGAGTGACATACAAATATGGGCCACAATTATTGCACAGTAAAATTTTCTTTTTTAGTTAATAATTATGTCCCTACAATAGATTTTTAATAGATTGTTTTTATTTTAAATACGGTGAAATACGTGAAGAAAGAATGAGTAGACAAATAAGTGTGAAAACAACTCCTAGCATACTTGAACAGGATAGATGACAAATATTAACTTCCTAAATAAAAGCCAAGCAAGTCAGTCGAGATGATTAACATTGAGACAATCTTGCCCGTCAGAGAGATTCATCTTACCTCTCGTTAGAACTATCCGCATTTATTTTCACTATTTTAAAATTACTGAAAGTATAAAAATTTAGTGGAAATGTTCCCACATTTGCTTGAAAAGAGTGATCAATTTTCTAGGAAAAATACCTCTGTAAGCTAGGCCGAGATTCTAATCCCAACTTCCTTGTCAGCGGCCAACTGGTTTAGTTGAGTTTGACATTATTCCACATTCCAAGTGGTGTGGCCATGTTTATTAAAGCACTTTTCTTGAAAGGTATGTTTTATATCTCGATGTTTAAATCAAAACATGTATATATATTGAAACAACTATCGTAATCCAAGAGGGTTAACAAATCAAAAATAAATGGGAGGCACCCATTTTACTTGATGAGCGCGATACTTCCAGCAAGATTTGAACTCTGACCTCCCATTGCTCAGAAAACTAGACAAGACAAGACTGATGACTTTGTCTGTGTTACTATCAGTGTGTTAAAAAGAATGTTGTTTTAAGACTTATGCCGGGATGCCATATAAATTTAGGTCTGTGAATTTAGGTCTTGTTGACTTGTGAAGTTAGGTTTTATATAGGTTAGGTCTTGTGCCTTTAGGTCCAATGCTTGTTTGAACATTTAAGGATATATTACAATAATCTATGGAAAATAAATTTTAGGTCCAGTGCTTTTAGGTCTAGTGGTTTTCGTTCTAATGAAGTTAGGATCTATAAAATTAGATGTAGTAAAGCTAGGTCTTATAAAGTTAGGTGTTATGAAGTTAAGAAATTTAGCTTAGGTGTTGTGACTTTAGCTCTTATAATTTTAGGTCCATTGCCGCATGTCCAAATTTTCATAAGAAGCAACTTTTAACAAATAAAAAAAAATTGGCCAATCTTTAAAACATTTTACTAATTTATAGTTAATGATATATTGTAAAATGTAATAGCTGAAGATAATATGACCTTGCGTATGAATACATGAAAGTATATTTAATATATAACAATTTAGTATCTTTAAGATGATACCTTTTCTATAAATATAGGACTGTACTAGATATTCTACAACATTAACAAAAAAAATTACAAAATGTTGTGGAGTACATTTATTAATCCCCTTTTATATTTGTTTCAGTATTGAAAAATTAGAAGCTAGCATATTCATTCCTAAGTAAGAAAAAAACTTCCGCGAAGATTTTCAGCTCTAACACAATATTTAATTATACTATGATTTTTTTTAAATTGTTGTTCACTAAATTAAATTCAAAATGTCCCAATAAGACTCGTTTTCCTTAAAAAAAAAACCTTCTTGTTTGAGTTTTATTAATAGAAAAATGTGTGAGAATTTGACATTAGCTCATTTAAGCATATTGGTTGGTAAGAAACTAGGCTTTGTGAAAAAGGACTCTACAATAATAAATTTTATTAATAACAGTAACTTTTTTATAGGCTCACAACATAAAGTTTTAAGGTATTTGAGAACTATCGATGAGCTTTCTTCTTTACCTTGAGAAACAAAGTTTTGTAGTTTTATTTACCTTCATTTTTATTGGAGGGTGGTTGTATTTTAAAGGTGGATACCTATACAGAATAGATAAATAGTTCCAGAACATGACAGCGAATGCATTTTAAGCTATGTGGCCCGGCAGTGATTGATACTTTTTCGCTGACCGAAGTGGCTGCCTTAAAACGTATCCTAGAACGTCAGCTATCTTTTTTACTTTTTCACTAAACGCCATGTGTGTGGAGTAGTAGTTATTAAAAACTATGTTTGAAAATACCATAATTTACATTAATAAATAACTATACATAAATAAATTTAAAGGTAGTTTCATTGAGTTGAATTTATCTTGATATACTTAAATAAATAAAATGTTTGACAAACAAAAGAAGATATTTAAATAATAATAAGTGTAAACGTATTTAGTTAAGACTACTAAAACTGGTGGTCACGCAGTATTAAATCAACATGAAAGACATAAACGTATAATATAAGATAATATATATGCACAATATGTTATTGATATTTGAAAGAAATTGGTAATATTAACTACAAGCTAGTATACGTTATATTATGAATGTCTTGAAATTATAACAGACATCTAAAAATTCAGTACATATTAAAATTGTAAACATTTGAGTCAAAATTATATTTATAACTAAGTTTTTAAAACCAAGGATGATGTGATCATGCATATTTCGTATTTCTGTATTATTTTAAGAATCGGCAGAACAAGTTATTACATTTAAAAAAATATTAAAATTGAATTTATTTCTTATCTGTATTTCTTTGTTCTTTGGTTACTACTGTAAGTATTGTAATGTTATTTATACGACATATTTCGATGCTACGGTAGCATCATCCTCAGGTCTGAGGAAAAAGAAGAAACACATCAAATGAAATCATGGTTAAAACACAATGCGTTAGCCAATGTGGTATAACATGCAAAGTTAGTGAAGGCTAATAGATTATAAATATCGAAAAATTATAATTATGAAATAACATATTTACCAGATATAAAAACTAGGTTATTGAGTAATCTCTGTTTTGTGATTAAGGAAACTGATGTGAGAATTGTCATTAACGTGTATGTATAAAGTGAGAAAAGATCATTATGGAAAAATATAAAAAGAGGTCAAATATATTATACATACAGGAAAATATTATGTACTTTGATACTATGAAATGAGATAGTATATAGATATATTTTGAATTTTATTTTAATTAATATGCTATATGGTTTGGAAAATAGAATGGCTAAAAAGTAAATAAAGGAAGGGGAAAAAAAGTTTCAAGTCTTCTCGACACTGGCCCAAACAGGTCATTAGCTACTAGTTAAGGATGGGCGGGTGCAGACGGAAATGAAGATTTTTTTGATTTTGGTATGTTGAAGGAGTTTTCTTAGGGTATTAATGATTATTTAGTTTACAAAAATTGTTTGTTCAATCAATAAATTTTCATTATTTCTCCCAGGCATAGCTGTAAGCTTCAAGTAAAAAGTTAAAAGCGTAAAGAGTAAATCTAATCAAATTTATTTAAGAAAAAGGATAAAAGAGTACTTACTAGATATAAAGTGTAAAAAGGGTTATGAGGTTAAAAAGTGCGAATAAAGAAATAAGGGTTTAAAAAAAAGGTAGTGATGTAAAAGGGCTAACATAAAAGTGAGGAAAAAGTTACAAAATTTGTTTTATTATAATTTTACCATTTATTGGCCTTTTGCACTTTTTATTCTTTTTACTCTTTATACTCAAAAATAATACACTTTTTTCACTTATTTCGCTTTTAATCCCTTTCGCACTTCTACCTATTTCCTAAACTTTTTTTACTATATTTACTTTCGACCATTCTAGCCCCTTACAACATTTTCAATATTTTAACTCAACAAATTATTTTGGGAAAAACTGGGAAATTAATGCTAGTAATATCAATAAAATAGTCAAATTTATTAATATTGATCACAAAAAAAATGTTCAACATATCAAATGTCTTCCCTAACTGAATTTTTGTAAAGTTTATGGAAGGTTTGTAAATATATATAAAATGATTGCCATTAAAGCGACAGTTATTGTATGTTTAATATCAATATGTAGTAGCTATTCAATCATCCCCCAAGAAATATTATACATAAATTTAGAAAAATGTTTCTTGGTTTTTCAATTACGAATTTCTTAGCCTATTTCAGTAGATTTGGCTCATGTAAAATGTTTTTTTGTTTTTTTTTGCAGCAAACACCATTCATTAGAATTCATAAATGCGGTTATTTTTACATATATTTACACCAAATTTAGAAATGAACAAACAGAACCTAAAGTTTCCAACCTTACTAGCGGGATCAATTTTGTTCTATTAACACAGATATAATAATCTGTTCAACTAGCTAGTATTATTACTATTATTATACACGTAGGACAAAAATTTTATAATAGTAAAAGTCGCCAGTGAGTCTTAAACAAGTGAATCGACTCAAAGACTGTTGACACAGTGACACAAGGTCCATCAACGTCATATACTTTAGTTAAAATTATTCAATTATAAACGAGAATATGTCAGGGATTGAAAAAATAAAAATTTAGATAATATTATATCACATATTTATAATGCATTTTATTTTATAAAGTCCTGTCAATTTTAATATGTATCTATTCACGAGTTTGGCATTGAATTTATTTTATAAAGAGTACGATAAATAATAAATACTCCAATTAAAAAATAAAAAGGCGACACGGTCTATTTTTCAATTTCATGGAATTAATCATAGCAAGTAATTATTCATCCTCCTTGTATGTAATTCCTCATGTTTACGCATCAGGGCCTTACTTTTCCTTATCATAGATTTTCCCAGCTCACAGTTGACGTTTAATGTAGATTGTTTGTTTCAAGTTTGGTTTACTGTTCAGTAAACTCGGCTAAACATATTTTATTTTTGCAAATGGTCTGACTAGAACATTTTATTTTATTTTTTCATAACATATTACTAATCTTCTAAACCTTATTTTAACTGAAGTAGTGAAGAAGGAGATACTAAATAAAATTTAGAAGAAGTGTGTCAACATTTTCTAGAGGAAAGCGTAAATACTACCCAAGTACACTAATCGGGGAATCTAGCTTTGATATATTGCTGACAGGGAAACTCAAGCAAAGTATATTATGTCTGTTTTACATTCCTACTATTGTGATAAATCAAGATTTAACATAATTAAAACCCTCCTCGATATCCGCGTGACCTAAGATATTACTCTCGCAGTAGACTAGACTTCCGATAATGGGGAGACCCGGTTTCGAATCTCGGTCAGGGGTGTACGAGGATGTTTTTTTACAAAATTGTTTCCCCTCCCCCACGCAAATGCTTGTACACTTAACAAAGTAAGTTTTCTGGAAATTTAATAGGAAAACTGCTTTATAAATAACATATTTGGGTAAAATACTTAATTCTGATTACATTTTGAGTACAAAATATCTAAAATTACAACTTTTACATTTAAACTATCTACACATATCTTTTCCTCGTACGTGTTTTACATACTATTATAAACGAAAAAGTTCCCAAAACATTTTGTGATCAAAGAGAAAAGAATCTCATTTTACACACAGTTTGTACATGTATTTTATGGTTGTTAGAACACACCACCCTGTTTGTTTTGTCTCGCAAGCTCCCTTGTTGTTACACACGACGTGAAACAAGGACAAGGATACACTGCGGTACGACCTCATTCCACCTCTTGACGGGGAGAAAATCTAAGCGTCAATGGCAGTTGCGTCCTAGGTGAACAGGAATTTAATTAACTCCCGAAAACTATAGTCCTTAGCGAATGCGAGACGATTCTGGTTTCAACCAAATGGAATATAATCTCAATACCAGGAATTTTAATTGATTTTATTTTTAAATTTACTTATGTTACTAATCAATCACTAAATATTACCAAACCATTTACTTAATTTTTTCAATGCACCATTAATCAAAACTCATTCGGTCAATCCGTATATTAATGGTGCTGGGTTAGGGTGGACTAATATAGAAAGTAGAATTAGTGTATCGGCATTTGAATGAATATAAAGAGACAAGCTTTAAAATAATTACATAGTATAACCATTCCATATTCTATCACTAAAATCCTCATCTCTATCAAACAGGCAATACCAGTTAATACCAGACTGACGCTTTTGTCTGTTTGCCTCCCGGTGTGAGTCTTGGTCTAAAATTGCATCCAATTTATAAAATAAGAGCTGATGTAGGCCTATATATTTTTCAGATTTATTGAGAATTAAGCATATTTATTAATTTAAAATATCCATTTAGTCACGTTAAAAATAATGATCAATCTATTTAAATAAATAGATTCTAATTTTGTATAAATTAAATTAAAATTTTATCTTAGTAAATAAATTAATTAATACAGTTACACTATTATATTGATTCGGAAACATGTTGCTTTAAACTTTAAACAAAAAATTAACTGTAATGTACCCGCTTAGGTAGCCGCGTGGTCTAACGCACTGATATAATGTTGGACTAGTGTGTTGAAGATGGGGAGATCGGGGTTCGAACCAAGTGTGGTGCACTGAGGGTGATTTTCCTAAATAGATTTCTACTCTACTTCCACGCAAATGCGGGAGCATTTCCTATATATTAAGCCTTCCTAATACCTAACCCATTGGTGTAATTAGTAAATAAGCGTATAACCTTAACAGGTAGTAAGACGCGGTTGTAAAAAAAACGATACTGCACTATCTTGTTAAACTATAGTAATAGAAACATGAAAGATTATTTCCATACTTTCAAAAGTACGCCACCATTCCCTATTTTGAGCCAGTTCTATCAAGTCCACCTCACTACATCCTATCTCTATCTCAAGCTAGTTCTGTCCAGTCCATCTCGATACACTCCATTCCTATCTCGAACTAGTTCTATCCAGTCCACCTCAATACACGCCATTCCTCTATCAAGCTAATTCTATCCAGTCCACCTCGATACACTCAATTTCCATCTCGAGCTAGTTCTGTCCAGTCCACCTCGATACACTCCATTCCTATCTCGAACTAGTTATATCCAGTCCACCTCAATACACGCCATTCCTCTATCAAGCTAATTCTATCCAGTCCACCTTGATACACTCAATTTCCATCTTGAGCAAGCTCTCTCCAGTCCACCTTGATACACTCCATTCTTATCTCGAGATAATTATATCCAGACCACCTAGATAAACTTCATTCCTATCTCGAGATAATTATATCCCGTCCACCTCAATACACCCCATTCCCATCTCGAGATAGCTCTGTCCAGTCCTCCTCGATACACTCCATTCCCATCTCGAGTTAGTTCTGTCAAGTCCACCTCGATACTCTCCATTTTTATCTCGAGATTATTCTATCCAGGCCACCTCCATACACTCCAATTTTATCTCGAGCTAGCTCTGTCCAGTCCACCTCGATACACTCCATTCCCATCTCGAACTAGTTCTGTCCAGTCCACCTCAATACACTCCATTCTTATCTCGAGATTATTCTATCGAGACCACCTTTATACACTCAATTCCTATCTTGAGATAATATTATCCAGTCCACCTAGATATACTATATTCCCATCTCGAGATAGTCTTGTCAAGTCCACCTCGATACACTCCATTCCTCTCTTGACCTAGTTCTATAAAGTCCACATCATCACGCCCTATGGAGTAAAGCTATCGTTCATTTAGTGTATTAAATGATCGCCAAGGCAAAATTTCTACTTGAAATCAAATGATAGATTATAGGAGATATTTCCATTTAAAGTACTAAACAGAATTCTTAGTAAATGTAATAATAATTACATGTTAGGCTATAATTCTTAACATAATTTAGGCCATCTGGGCATTGTTTAAATAGAGAAACTGAAGTTAATATTGTTTATAAAAAATATTTATGTTTAGACACATAGAGACAGGCGATTCGGAATAAAACAGTTTAAAGGCCATTGGTTGCTTAGAACCATTGATTTGAATTTTATTTGAGATATTATTAGCTATTTACATACAATTTGAATATTTATTGATATGGATTCATATTTTTATCTTCCCAGAGTAGTTTTATATAGTTTAATATAAAATGCTCTAGCGAGTTTATTTCTCTAATTTTGGCGACAGTTTATTTTATTTGTATTTATTTGAGGCTATTATCATGCACGTAATAAAAAGAATGAGTATATCAGTAGTCTACACATGTAATAAGGACTAACTTCACTCTCTTCAGTATTCTACCTTAAATACTTAAGACATAGCTGTAGACTTTCTAAATCAGAGATTATTGGTGATATTGACTATGGCCGAGGTCTCCTTTATTAATTTTTTGCATTAACCTGTGCATAATATTAAAAATTCACATTCTTTGGGTATACAATCGAGTTCTTAGAATTTGTATGATTATAATCAGATTTAATTAATTAATTTTGAATATTAAACATAACATTGTTTCAAAATATGTTCATTACATATCAAAATAATAACTAAAATAAGTGAAAATTAACAATTGCTTCAGAGGCCGCATGTACTAAGGTGTTCCTATCCTGTTTAAGTAAACTGCCAATGACAAGGATGTCGGTGTTTGAATACCGGTCGGGTTTACTGTGGGTGGTTTTACCTACATGTTTTTTCACTCTCCGTCCTCGCTAATTTGGGTAAACGTCTTTTTAATTCAGATTTCCGCATACCTAACTCATTAGTATTTATAGTATATATACGAATAACCTGAACAGAGTAAGATGCAACGATTAAAAAGTAGTAAAAAAACTCTTAATACAATGTTATAATGTTGCGCCGACTATTCCTGTGCAATGTTAAGGAGCCTCATTTCCCTATACTAGGTAGAATACTTAATAGGAATTTATTAAAATGGTATAATGATTGAATTTGATTGTCATAGCTATATTGGTTTCATATTAATTTTAGAACCAAATCTTAAGTCTTGGAAAAATTTCGATAAAGGTTAACAGCTGTGCAATACTATATTTAATACATGTAATGTAATTTTTATTACTTTCTTGAGTCATTGAACGCTTGAAATTAGAAATGTAAGCAAGAAAAATGATAATCTGTAAGTTAATTGGAAAAAATAATAAAAATGTCGAAAAATATTAGGGAAGAGTGTAACCAAAAATATTCCACTTAACTATTTTTTGATAACTCTACAAGCGTTGACATTAACGAAAAACTGAAAAATAAGTTTTTTCTTTCTTTTATTTAGAGAAAGAACTTTGATCATGAACATTTTTGACCTAGTGGTTATGATGATTCTTTACGTATTAATTGTGCACTAAGGTTTACCGGAAATTTCATTAAAGATTTTGTTTGGAATGGATATCAATGGAGAGTCTTACCTGACAAATAATACAGAATTTTTGTATTTCTTTTGAAAATTCGTTAAAAGAGCTGATGAGTGATTTTCAAAAAAATTCTATAAATTTTGAAAATCACTCTAGTTTTGTTTAAAATGTGTATCTGGGGAGGGTTTTATATGACAAACAAAACTGTGTTCTTAAATGTTAATATTAATAAAATTAGCCTTAATGATTTGGTGCAAATGAATTACTGTTAAGTATTTTAAATTATAAATAGGTATGCATACTTTATTTATCTTTAATATCTCGTCTATTTCTTGTTTATCAATGAATAATTTATTAAATAAATTGAATAGTTTTATATGTTTTGTTCAAAGTTGGTGTTTCAAAAATATCTTACACGAGCATAAATAGTATTAGAGGGTTTTACTAAAAATAATTAATTTTTTGGTAGTATACTTATGACAAATGTTAGACATTGCAAAATATTTTGAAAATAATATTTTGTAATTTTTTATCACCATGTCTTACTAACCATTTGGGTTATGTACTAATTACGCTAATGATTTGAGGGATTAGAATGGTTATTCCTGGAAAAAGTGTACCCGCATTCACATGTAGGTAAACGGAAAAGCATTTAGTAAAAAATACCCATGCTACACTCAACTGAGATTACAAACTTTATCTTCCCAACATCGGCTGCTTGATTAGCGTCTTAGTCCATTTAGCCAGCGAAGTAAGTTTGATAAAATTGGTTTAAAAATGGGTATTTGGCAATAGATTTTCATGATGAATAAGAATATATTTATTTTAACAACTATGATTTTTTTTAAATGGCTCTCAAACAACTTATTTTGTTCCAACTTTTAAAACACTAATATACATATTAAAAAGGATTTTACAATCGTGTCGTGTCATTTATTTAATATATGTAGAAAGCGACATTCTTGCTGAATTAAATTAATTTTTTTTAGAAGGCAGACTATAAAAGAGTAAAACTGCAGAAGAAAGAAAATGGTATAGAAATAGTAATAAAAAAGGGAAGCTATAGGAAAAGTGACATTGTGATAACAGAAACCAGTTCCCTACCTAATGTCACAGATTTGGACAAAGAACTTTTCTACAAAGAAAAAAATTAATTCTCCGCTACAGCTTTGTTTGGATGAAGAGGATTTTATTGATTTGTCTTTTTATTTAAATCTCTTTTTCAAAAGCCGGTTTTTGTTTACTTCACCCACATAAACATTTTAAATAATTTAAAAATTATGAAGATAGTTCAAAATTATCTTAATTTAAAGATGTGTACATTTAATTCAGTAAATCCATTTTAAAACGCTGATAAAATATAAACGCCATAGTTTAATTACAGTTTGAATAGAATATACAACTTTAGGATATTTATGATAATATTTTAGTTTATTGATAGGTGTGTGTTTATTTTAAACCGCAAAAGTTATAAACTTTTTATCTATTAAAAGACATTTTAGATATATATTCTTATCAAATCAAAATATTAATTTGTCCATTTGGAATCTTAACATCATCAAACATATTGTTGGATTAAATTAATATTTCATATAATTATCTTATTTTCCCAAAAGTATTTTTCATAGCTCAATATTCTCGTATCAGGCAAATCTATATTATCTAATTATCTACATAATATATACATATATCTGCTCAAAAGAAAAAGCCATTCAATGAGTGAAAAAAAACCAGAACTTGTTTTAGTATTATAAAATCCACCACAACAAGAAATTTACCCTCCTGGTTTCTTTTAAAGAGCCATGACTCGAGAATAGTGACGTTGCTGTTAAAGAAATGGCCACAACACGGTTTGGCACTATGTAAATAACACTACGCTTCCTGGTCGTTTCCCTTTACGACTAGGACGCAATGTCAGACAAGTTTAGTAACCTAACCTTATGTAGTGTAACCTTAACCGGCCTAAGCTAAACTAGCCTGACGTAAACTAATCCTACTTAACATAGCATAATATAGCCTCTTAGTGTCATTCTAAAAAATTCTGTTAAGATAAATAAGTTTTGTTGCTGTTTATAATTAGGCTTACGTTACATGTATTTTTATCACTAAATTCGTAAGCCTAATATATGTTTATTTACTTTCACTTTTTATGAAAATATGCTTACACCGTAAAAAAAAAGACCACGATGAGCTGTGGTATTTTCACTATTATTCCGGAAAGCGATGTAGTCATTTTCTTTAAAAGTTTAAAATAAATTTGACTCTAGTATTTTTTTTAAATGCGGAATGTGTTGTGGCTCTTTAAAAGCAGACGATAAATTTATTTATGTGGTTGTATCTCTAGTACCATAACGCTTTTTGTTCAATTGTTTTGTTCATTGAGCCTTTTTTTTTTAGCTTTACATATACTGTATATATCATCAATATCTCACTTCTTATTTTGTAAACTGTTGAAAATTGTATACAATTATTTTTTAGTCTTTACATGGTAGGTATTAATATTTACAGAAGAATAACACCGACAATTTTTCTTTGAAATAAACAAACACACAAAACGCACTGACAATTTGTATATCCCAACACCCCCTTTATTAAAGTTTTAAATGACAGCAACTTCACTAGACTACCAAAACATCATAATGACACAAAAAGATAAATTAAAGTTATACATCAATTTCATAAATCGCAAAGGTAATCACATAAACATTATTTTTGGCAGCCTTTCCAGTTATACGTTCTATGTACAAACTACGTTAAACTGATGGGAATGAGGCGTGTTTAATTCAGAGGAAGTCTACCCTAATTTTGTGAGGGATATTGGAAAATAATTTTGTAAAAAACATTTTCAGAACACCCGACTAAGAAGCGAGTGGAGTTTTTTTGTTCTTTTATGAAAATATATTATCGCAATTCATAGGTTCCAAGGGACAATGTACTTATAATTTAATGCAAAGAGTATAAGGTTTTGCGAGTGAAATAATTTGTCAAAGAAAGAATATATAAGCCAAAGACTTTGAAAAATTCACCAGTCAAAACAAACATAAAATGTAAATAGTACTACATCTCTAAAATGTGATATCTTAAGAATACATGAAAACCATTTACGTTCTTAATTTAGGAATGACTCATTCTTATAAAAAGTAAATACATTGAAAAATAATTTAAAATATGTAAATATTAAAAAAAAACTACAATTACCACTTTAAAAAAATATGTTTTAAAATAAGAAAAACACGCAAATAAAAATATAATAGGAAATAGAATTAGAATGATTTATAGAGTCCTGTCTTTAAATCCATTAAGATTACACTAACAATTTCCAAAAAGTTTATTGAATTGAAGTTCTAATGGGATAATATTTCCCCAAAATAAGACTCAGTAACTTAAGTGACCCTTTAATAAATCGTAATAATCACAAGAATTTGGAAATTTTAAATGGTTCATATTTAGTTTATTATTCCTTAATGTAATAATCACTCATGGTCACTTCTTTGGTTCCAATTCCATCCTTGTATGCGCAGTTGCGCAAGCAGCTTATATGGTCTCTCACAATACATAATCTTATTAATAAATTTATTTAAACAAAATTTTTAATGTGTATAGAATTTGTTGTTCATAATTTAAAATGAAAAATATGATGTTATGAAAAATATATCTTGTATAATACATGATATAGTAAATTATTTTTATATTTAAATGGGGTAGTTTTGTAAAATATATTTTGTAATGTTGATCAATACTGATTTTAGACAGGTTAACCAACATAAGTCTATGAACGTATTAATACAAGCTATAAATATTTAAAGTTCGAAAACAATCAATTTTTATTATTTATGTTAAATATTTAATTTAACTTAAATTATGATTTTAGAAAGGTAACATGTAAAACAAGTAAAATTAATGATTATTCAAGTATTAATTATATAATTAAGAAGTTTTTTTTAACCTAAATTAGGCAAAATTCAAAATGTACGAAAATATTGAGTTAGTCTACTGGTAAAAAGTAGTTTTAGAGTTATAAATGTAAAATTTGATATTAATTTTCACGACTTGCTAAGCTACCGTCAATTTATAAGTTAAACCGCTAGTATCAACTATATTAAATAGCCTCTACTTGTGTTTAAAAGATTATTTGTACGTATTTGAAGAGGAATCTCTAAAATTACGAGCCTACAAACTTTTGAACCCCATCCTGAGCTTTAATGACGAGCTGAGCTAGAAGCTAAGGATCTGATAACTCGCATAGCACTAATTTGATGTGCTGTCTTTTCATCCGGAGTTGGGCAGCCACTCAGCTATCCGGTTGGTTAGTGCTACCTGAACCATCTGGTAGAAATTTCATGTACTAGGGAAGTTTAGAAATTGTGGTGTTTCCCCTTTACCTTCAGTACCGAGTTTTTATGGCCAAGACCCGCCTCGGTGGCGTAGTTGGCTAACGTGCTAGTCGTGTTGAGCTCGACTGCTGAGGACAGGGATATCGAGGTTCGAATATCGGCCGGGTGATCTGGGTGTGGTTTCTCCTAAATGATTTTCCACTCTCCTTCCACGCAAATACGGGTTCATTTCCTCTAATTCAACCTTCCCAATTCCTAATCCATTAGCGTAATTAGTACTTAAAGCGTATAAATCGAACGGGTAGTAAGACGCGGAGCTAAATAATAATAAATAATAATAATTTTATGGCCGATCAATATAAGTACCAACAATTTTATTTTAATTTTACACAACTTTCAAGATTTCGTCACCCGAGAATGCAAGTGTTCTATGTCCAATTTTTCACTTTTGTATAAAAGAGCATTGAAGTTTGACCTTGTGTATAAAACCAATGTTACTAGAAGACAACTCGAGCTTGTATTTTCTTAAGTAATTATTTAAAAGTCTAAATCTCACCACAGGTGGATCATATGCATTCTAAATTAGCGTATATACCAAATAGCTCAAATTTAACCATTTTGGAGATAGAACACTTGCATTCTCGGGTGACGATTTGTATATGCCCCAATCGACATGGGCCTTACTTACCGTCCGAAAGAAGTTGTACTATAAATTTTTATCACTGAGGTGACCACTTTACCCCTAGACAACCAAGGTCATCTATTAATGTGATAAGAAGGGTGAGAGTATAATATAATACAGTTTATTAACTGTTTTTCCAATGAGGAACTGTAAGAAAACATGCAGGATAGGTAAGTACAACTAGCAAGGACTAAAAACTCAACGTCAATATAAAAATATTTAATATGAGACTAATCAATGACTTTGTCCCCCTTAACATTGATATAAGTTCAATATAAGTCATAATTTCAAAAATGTTTGAATATAATTAATTTGAAAAGATTATAATTTCGTGATAGTCTTGGTTTGCTTTTATTTATAATAATCCCTTTTATAGCGTGTGAGGAAATTTAAGTTTTATTTTATGTTTATTCAAAATAACAAAGATACAATTCCTGAGTTTTATAAATTCACCAACAAAACTGATTTTTCAGTTTCTGTCTTAGTATTTTTTATATCTATTTCCCTATTGATATTTACCGTGCACATTACTATCCAAGTATTGTATTATTTATTTATATTTAGCAATGTGTCTTACTACCCGTTCGGGTTATACGCTTTAAGTACTAATTACTCTAATGGATTAGGAATTGGGAAGGTTTAATTAGAGGAAGTGAACCCGCATTTGCGTGGAGGGAGAGTGGAAAACCATTTAGGAAAAACCACCCCCGGTTCACCCGACCGAGATTCGAACCTCGATCTCCCCATTCCTCAGCAGTCGAGCTCAACACGACAAGCGCGTTAGCCAACTACGCCACCGAGGAGGGTTATTGTATTATTGAACTACTCAAAATCTTATTCTTTAATGGATGAATAACCTATTAATTATTTATTTATCTTTAGCATTGTTTTCTACTATCCGTTCGGGTTATACGCCATTTCATTATTAAAATCATCACTGTGGAACGAGATTCTACAAACTAATAAATCATTTTTATTTTACTAATAGATGAACTCGGGACCCTAAACTTATTTGACATGCATTACAAGTTTAGATTAGGGTTAAGCCTGATTAGTATATTCAAGTTTTATTTATACAAATAAAACCATTGTTTTACGGGGTCTTAAACAAACCAAAAATACACCCTTTTATTATCATTTTGGTGATTTCAATTTTTAATTGGACAATGGGACCATCTTATATTTTTAAAGGGATAAGAGACTGAAAAATAAACAATAGTTTTTATAATTAGTTATCTATTGCCTTCTTGCCACTTGAAATCATTCTAATTATATTTCCTATTATATTTTTATTTGCGTGTTTTTATTATTTTAAAACTTTTTTTTAAAGTGTTAATTGTATATATTTTTTAAATATTTACATATTTTAAATTATTTTTCAGTGTATTTACTTTTTATAAGAATGAGTCATTCTTAAATTAAAAACGTAAGTGGTTTTCATGTATTCTTAATATATCACATTTTAGAGATGTGGTGCTATTTATAATTTATGTTTGTTTTGACTGGTGAAATTTTAAATATAATATTTAACTTTTAATATAAACAAAATATACTCATAGAATTTTAAAGTTATAAATATACTCGAGTTCGACTTGAGCTCGGGAGATTTTTCTAAAATTTGACTTGAATTCTACTCGAATGAAAATACCCAAACTCACAAACCTCTAAATCAAATAACTCTTAGGTTTTTTTTACTTAAAATTGATGGGATATTCATATTCTTGATTTACACCCTTACCGAAAAAAATCACTGAACCATTTCGGATCACGTGACCTAACAAATAACAAGGTTTTATAACACAATATTATTGTTGAATTATTTCCAGCTTGGTCAATTCTACTAGAGAAATATACATTGGGAAACCCAGTAAAATTTCAAAACCCCCAGACATGGTCTGTGCTCATATGTTCTACATCTGGAGACAGGTAGATGGCTTTGTTGACTGCTAAGAGGAAATTTGGAATAATACTTTTAAAATAAGCTTAGGTATCTATCTATGTATTGAGTTGTATCATGGTGAAAGAATATTATTTGAAAACATCCTTATTTTTTTTATTGTTGTTTTATTTCCCGTTGCAAACTATCGTGTGCTAACATATATTTCGGCACCCGTGTGAACTCCTCCGTCACTTAAGCAGGAACTATTCTTTATAATTGGCTAATTTTTGGATCAATCTCTAGTGTAAATATGCGGGTTATTATGACGGGTCAAATTTTGTTATCTTTTTCTAATACCACCACAATTGGCCCCGATTAACTGATATTATTATAATATTAGCACTGCCTCTTACTAGCCGTTTGGGTTATACGCAAACTGATATTATTACAAGAATATATATATATATATATATACTGTTTTGAATTAAATGTGTTACTTTATGAAACCATTCAGATATTTCCTTCAACACCTAATATCTTTACCTCAATAAATTATGAGAATTGGAAAATGACACCTGGACAGAGGAATCATTTTAAAATGTTCATAATATAATATCTAGATGCGAGTAGATCCTCAATGAAACAAATATAATGGGTTTGGCTATTTAATTATTTTCTCAACAGTTTACTTTTTTAATCTATCTGTGAAATATAATAGTTACGCATAGTATTTAAATCTGTTATTATATAAATATTTATTTCATATATTGTTTGAGAAAGAAGTATAATGTTTTCCACGAATGACTTTGAATTAAAAAATATAATTCTACTTGAAATATTTATATTGAGATGCATAGTTAAATTGTTGATGTTTTCAAAGTTCACCACCTTTATGTATGAAGAAATGTATTACATTTTAAATTATTACTACCTGCATCAGTTGTTACATAAATTAAGGCACCAATCCAACAATAGACGGGACTTTCGGAGATGGAGATATGAGTTTGAATACTGCTTGTGTGTCCTGAGGGTGTTTGTTCCTAAATAGTTAACCAGTCTCCCTTTAGGAAGATACATATTCATTTTCTCTAAAGTAGGCCTATACCTTATTCCCTACCAGATTAGTGTAAATATGAGAATATCCTGAATAGCAAGTAAGATGTGGTGCAAAAATTAAAGGCTTCCAAAGTAAATACTAATTTGAATATTGGAATGTTTATATTAATTCCCAAATTTTTAAGCTATTTAATATCATATCATTCATTTGAACAAGAGCTTAAATAATGTTGGCATTTTAATTAGGGTGTCATAGTTTGATGAAAGGGTATCCCTGTTATGAATTACAAATATTGGTGGAATAGTTCGTAATAAATAGCTATTTTGCATAATTCATAGCGCCAGATTTATATTTATGTCATTAAGTGGGATTTCCTAGTTTAAGTTATTTACGAAGTTGTGTTCTTATAAATCTCGTTTTTATAAATATTGCACTTAATAATAACATTACAAGTGAGGGTTTAATATTGGGTTTTGTTTTGGTGTTTTACAGGTCCAACAACATTATATCAAGGAACAATTCTTTTTAAATACGCTCCACATTAAAAGGTGATTTTATTAAGTGTAGGCAAGCTGTTCAATTCAATTAAAAGTTTTAACTACTGGAAATTTAATAATGGCAGCAGCAAATCCCCTCAACTTCAATCCAACTTCAGGAATCGATTTAATTGACAAACTTGAAAAGTTATTTCTCTTTTCTTCTAATGATTCCATTCTCACAGAATCTTCTGTACACGGGACAGTCTTCGTCAATAACTTTTCTGCTGTGTTTCATTCGAACTATAGTGTACAATCACTGGAATGGTGGAGTACCGGCAAGATTCAGATCCCTCTTTACAGCGTGATCTTTCTCCTGGCCGTGATCGGGAACTCTTTGGTGATCCTCACCCTGGTGGTCAACCAACGCATGAGGACGATTACCAACCTGTTCCTGTTGAATCTGGCGGTCTCCGATCTACTGCTTGGTGTCGTATGTATGCCGTTCACCCTGATTGGAGCACTTTTGAGAGACTTTGTGTTTGGGGCGCTTATGTGCAAGCTGATACCATATCTACAAGGTAAATTAGGATTAAGATTTACCATGACATGATAATTAGATTTAATAATATTTTTCACAATTTATTATTAAAAATAATATAAGAAGTAAGTTTGAAAAATTTACATTTTGCTTCTACCATTAGAAAAATTAATAAAATGATTTTAAATAATTCCACTTAAGAGATTACCACCTCCAAGGAAAAAAGTTAGACTTGGGTAAGTAGTTCCTCTGGAGCCAGTCGTATACTACTAGAGCTGTAATCTGAAGTCTTCATCAGAAAACAATGGAATTGCAACTTTTAAAAACATTTTAACAATTTGAAAAATAATTATTTTAAAGTTCTTCTCTTTTGATGATCCCAATTTCAATGTTGTCAGGAAAAGAATGATGAAAACCACACAACTATGCTATTTCTGGTTTGAGAGTAATCATGAATCTAATATCCCAGTTATTCGGCTTTGAGACTGGCTCAAAAAATAACTGCAGCTGTAAAACCTAATAAATATACCTACAGTAGCCCCACAGCTTCTTTGGTGCTGACTGACATTTTGAAAAGTTACCAGACCAAATTACGTATCCCTACGCCGAACAATATAATCTGCAAAAACATATGTTTAGCAGCTGTAACTTCTGATGGTCAAACTTTAGGTATATACCTAAATTTCGACTGTCAGAAGTCAGCTGTGAGCTGTCAGCCAGCACCAAAGAAGCCGTGGGGCTACTGTATCTACGGTATTAGATGTGGTAAGTGAGAGCTAGTAGAGTTTTCCTTAAGACAAACATTGGCTGAAAGTAACTGTCATATTCATAAATAATTATAATCTTTTTATTAATACTATATTATCTATATTTATAATTTCCAAATATATTGAAGTTAATTTCTTTCAGAGAATATTTTCAATAAAGTACCTTCTGTTAACTTTCACTTATCATCTCTCCTAATATAGATTTGTGTATATTAGTTCCGTGAACAGTAAACCTACTTCCCGCCTTCCAATAAATTCTAAGTATATCAGGTTGATAAATATGCAATGATTGTCTCGTTACTTCAGTCGTAAGATTTATCATTGCATTTCGGGTGGAAATATCTCTTATGTTTCATCCTGTGATTTGAATTTGATTACTTTCTTTGGTGATAAGCTAGACAGGAAACAAATTAGTAATATGGTTTACTTACCTGATTAAATGGCCGCATGATCTAAGGTATCACTCTCAAATAGAATAGATCACCGATGACAGGGATATTTGGGAATTCCCAAACGGTTGTACTGAGAATCGTTTTTCCTAAGTTGTTTTCCACTCTGCCTCCATGCAAATTGAGGTATGGTAGAGTTCCCATAAATTCAACCTTCCTCATCCCTAACACATTGGTTTAATTAGAACATTTGTGTACTACCAGAACAGACGCCATGATGAAAAAAAACTATTTTCAATTTAACAATTTATTCATAGAAAACAATAATTGTTTACCAAAATTAAGACGTTGGTCTCTCAAATATTTTTTAAATACGCCCTAGGTATTCGATCAATGATTGGAAATTAAAATTTAAATCACTCAAATGAAAAAACATTTAGCTTTTCCACCAGATTGAAACACATAATCATAATGAAAAACAAAATACTAATATTTTTCAGACTAGCCTAAAAGAATATCCCTGCCAAATGTCGTTAAAATGTATTTACACATTTGGCAGTCATTGTGGGGAAGGCACAAATTTTATTTTTATTCCATCTACATCTTGAAACTGATAAACAGACCAAAAATCATGTGCCTACATTGCTAAGCTTAAAATTCAAAGAATGTCTTGCCAAATTTGGTAAAAATTGTTCCAAGCATTTCTCAGTTATCTCGGAGTAAGATACGGACAGATAGACAAAATAGCAAGTTGTAAAGTTTACATGGATCCTTGCTATTTTCAGTCACAGAATTTGTATAGCTATTTAATCATTTTATTTAAATATTTTGAAACATTTTGAGAATATATATATCATGAAGGTCTAGTTTGAAACCCATTTCAAATAATTCTAGGCCTATTTTAAACTCTATCACATCTTCAGCTAAATGTTCTAAGGTAAGTCTCAGCAATAGGGTATGGTGCTAAATATTCTTTAAAACAAAAACATCTTTGTTTATTATAAAATGTATGGTGCCCCATATTCTTGTGTCAGAAGATCTATTTTTTTGTTTGTTATATCCTAACTATCTATATTATGTATATATTGATTTTCCATTTAATGGTCATTTGAAGTTCCTTTAACAAAATACAAAAGTTTTTTGTGGTCAACATTGATAAACTATTAGTCTGACACTTTAGCTCAGTCAGTACCTTATCTGCCTACTGAGTTAGGGTCCCGGGTTTTATTGACATTGTTGTGCCTGTCTCTTAAGTTATATCGTAAGATATAATATGAAGCTACAACAATCCCAGAAAGCCAGCAGTGGAAATATATGACACTGAATAAAAAAAGTGACACAGGTCACAGGCTGGAAACAGTAATGGATGTAATGTAGTTGATAACCTTTTACTATTTGATTAATGTTAATTTACATGTGTTGATAATAGCTATACAAATTTTCGGCTGCATATTACATGACTTGACTTATGAATACGTGACAAGTTGATTTAGTACCCTTTCCAAGCTCTCATATATGTTTGACAGGAAAATGTCAGTACAATAATTATAATAAATCACGTATTTGTACAGTCATGTGTTAAAATAATCCACCTTTAGCTACCAACCCATTTAAGCCATTTCATATATTGCAAACATAATGATAAATTGTCCATTTTATAAACTGTTATTATTTTAATAAAATCATTTTTTTTCTAATAAAAATAATTTCTAATATTCAAACACAATGCTGCTTATGATTTCACAAACATCATTGTCGCTAAAAATAAAAACAAACTAAAGTAAATTAATTAATATGTAAATAGTACGTAGCTACATGATCAAATTATATCGCTTATTATATTATACTCAGTAAATCACAGAAAGGTGGATCTCAAGTTTCTTAAGTTTATAGGAGAGTCCTTGAAATAAAAATCTCTTCTTGCTTACACTCACGTGTAGCGCTAACTATCACTTTAAATATGTATTATTTTTATTTATAATAGTTGAAATATATAGCTATTATATATGTTACAAATTTTACAGTTAATTTTATAACAAAACAGAATTGTATCTAAAATAAGTTTATTTGTGATTGGTTTTTTCCATGCTGATATCTCCTGAAAATTGAGTCACGACCTTGGAGTAATCCAAAAGAATGATAATGAATTAATTAAATAATGCATCTTATTCTATAAACATTACAAATTCGTAGTATAAAATCATTTGTTATTAAAGTTTTTCTTCATAATATCATTTTAAAAAAGCTTAATGAAAAGAAGTTAAGGTTGCTATGAAATAATTTACAAGAACATCGAATTTACAACATACTGACATATAGATCATAATTATTTCAATAATAATTAACAGACGAACATAAAACTAAAAGGAAAAATGAGAATTAAAGCAACTTCTTCTCTGTGGAAAAATATCTTTGGAGTTCAGATTTTTGGATTTATATGTTAAGATTTTATAGATGTTTAGTGTTTAATCTCTTCTTGTTATACAGATTTTACTATTGATAGTAAGTAAAACCATTTAATATGTTACTGTGCTGTATCTAAACATTTGATAGTTTTTGAAATTTATAGGGGAGATTCTTTAAAATTTAGGTTACTTAGTTTTAAATATGTGGTGGTGCTCTTACCTTCCTGGCCAATTTAAATCATCTACCACACTGGTAAATAGTTATTTTAGTTTTGGCAATTTTTAAACCTCCCTCACCAACTCTTTCACCATCTCTCACCTATAAACATAAAATATTTAACACTAATTCTGTTATTTGGAGTGGTCCCCCTGCATTTATGTTAAATTTAATTTTTTACCTCCCCTAAAGGTTTTCTATAATTATATGNCTACCCTATCTTCTATGCGTGTACGATTTAAGGGTCAGTTGATTCTAGTATCAAAAAACCAATGGTGGAATCTTGTTGACTGGCCCTGAAAACCCCAGATATAAAATTTATTGAAAATTAAACTGAAAGTAACGCTTTTTGAAATTTTCAATACCATTTAGATATTGATGTTCAACCGACCTTAATTTTAATAAAATTACAACAGGTATGTGTTATTAAGTATTATAAACCCCCACAAATTGAATTTTAAGCCTGATTGAGTCAAACTTGATTTTTAGTTTTATAAGTCATGGGGACTTTTTGGGGTACTGATTAGGCCCCTTTTTGAATTTTTAAGTTTTATGGTTTTCCACATCATTGTTGGATTCCCAGGAAACCCCAAAATTATATTTTACCAGGAAGTATGAAAAAAAAACCTCTGAAAGAAAACATAAACATTGCATGGATTTTATATTATAGTTATTTTCATCACCAACCTCTTAGTAAGGTTACCCGCCTCGGTGGCGTAGTTGGCTAACGCGCTTGTCGTGTTGAACTCGACTGCTGAGGACGGGGAGATAGAGGTTCCAATCTCAGTCGGGTGAACTGGGGGTGGTTTTTCCTAAATGGTTTTCCACTCTCCCTCCACGCAAATGCAGGTTCACTTCCTCTAATTCAACCTATTCAACCTTCCCAATTCCTAATCCATTAGCGTAGTTAGTACTTAAAGCGTATAACCCGAACGGTTAGTAAGACGCGGTGCTAAATATATATTATTACTTAGTAAGGTTCAACTGTATATGCATTGCACAACCATCCAGTAAAGTGTAGGAAGGGTGACAACACTAGCGTGGACGCCAGATGGTTCAATGTATGGTCATAATAGCTGCTAACATTACTATACATCACCATTTCATGCACTACTACCTTTGTTTATATGTATTTATATCAACGTAAATAAACTGCCACATAAAGCGTTAGACGAGGTAACGTATAAAACTGCTAGAGAAATTATTAGTTCCTTTGTGCATCAAAATACATATTATTTCTCAGATAGCATAGCAATAATTTTATACAAATATGATAAAAGATAAAGTTTATCATCGAAACGCAACTACTCAATTTAATTAAACTCAACGTAAAGGATTAATTGTATGGAAATAATTTAAAATTTTACTATGCAAGGCATAATAAACCTAAATATTTAGATATAATGGACCTTATAAGAATTTGAATACAAACCTCTGATTCATTGTTAATCACGCAATTACAAATGCTGGTGTTAGCAAATCAAATGTACTGTAGTAAATAGTTTCCCACGTCTCAATACCTATCCAGGATATCCACATATTTAATCTAATAGGGTAGGTATGAGTAACGTGGATAATAAAGGTATGCCAGCATTTGCATGGAAGGAGATTTGCAAACCATTAAAGTATACTAACGTTTCACTGGGCAAGGACACAGCTCCACGTTCCACTAATACTGGTTTAAGAGGGAACATTTTGAATATAATCTTGGCAGTGCATTCATAATCTGGAAGGTTTTTACTTAAATCTTTTGGTGCACAGAATAAACGTCAAGATTGTCTAGTTTGATTTTCTGGTGAATGGAAAGCTAGGGATTAAATCTTGCACAGGTGAAAATGGCTATCATCTGAAATTCTTAATTATTTACGGTAGTAAGTTAAAATAACAAAGTTAGGGCTACATATTTTATATTTCTAAAGGCCCGTTGACACGGTTTTAGTGGACTAATGCAAGTTTTCTACTATTATCTTACTAACATGCTAGTTGTGTTGACACGCATTTTTCACTTGTATTAATATCGCTTTTAAGAACATGGCTGAAAATGAAGAGTGGTGCTAAATAGACTTTCTATTGGAGCCATTTTTTTTTTATCACTGAGTCTAATTTCTCGTTAGGGTTATTTATACGTATATACTAATTACGCTAATGTGTTAGAAACTAGGAAGAGTGAATTTATAATAAGAATGGGCAGCTAGATAAATAACAATTTTTCACTAAACGCAATCTATCATAATTAGTTGGCTTATTTAAAAAAATGTTTTATATAGACAACATACAAATTTAGTGATTAGTATGTCTCCTATTTATTAATTATTTAATAGATTAAAATAAATTTCAGTTTATCCCAAATAATTATTAAATTATTTTGCTTGATCTGTTAACTTATTTAGCATACATGGTAAATAAAATTAAACTCAAATAAGGTCAATAATTCCCAACACAACCAAACTAGGTTGGTCATTTTTTTAAATAGGCCTAAAACAGGTTTTTTCAACCCTATTTTTAATGTTGATATATTAATAACTAGCAGCCCATCCCGGCTTCGCACGGGCATAATAATATAATAAAAGAAAATACACAATGTTTTACAGTGAGTTTCTAAAAAAATAACATTCATTGAAAACAAAAAACTAAGATATTAATTTTTTTTTGTGAATATATTTTCTTAAACTTTTTTTTTGTATTTACATTGTTTTTTATATTTTTTTATTTTTTTATATATTATTTTTCACTTTTTTTTTGTCATGTTTCAATATTTTTTTATTTATACTTATACTAATTGTTAAAAGGTCATAACCGCAAAACAAAAGCCATTTAATTTATTGAGTAAGAGCCTCCC
>CABEEJ010002375.1:86237-113701 GCA_901482245.1 Timema douglasi
GATTGAAGGAAGTTTTTTGTTTATTTTTTTACACCTTGGGTTAGATTATTCAAGTTTTAGTAAGCATCCCTAATTTTATTGAAAATGAAACATAGCCTATGTCACTCGGGAATAGTGTAGCTTGCCAACGGTGAAAGAATTTTTTAAATCGGTCCAGTAGTTTCGGAGCCTATTAATTTCAAACAAACAAACAAACAAACAAAAAATCAAATCTTTCCTCTTTATAATATTAGTATGATGACAAAATATCCTGTTAAATTCTAGGCCTAAAGTATTCTTTAAAAATAATAATAAATATATTGTAGATTGGTTTAAATATAAACTATCTAGTTTGCTATGAGACAATAGTATGATGTTGTGTATCTACTCAAGTTGCCAAAGCATTACTACAAAGAGTTTGAAGTGAATGGGCTGAACATTATTAATTAAAAATTATAAAAGATTGGTTAAAGTGTAAAATATGGAGATTGAAAAGCGTGCCGGTGATTTCGAGTGAAAACCGCTGGCCATTCATACCTTACTTGCCGATAACACGAATATTATGCTTCCAGAACTTATCACGGTACTACAAGGTTGTAGTATATTTTGTGATTGTATTTAAAAAGAAATTACACATGCCACGTTGATTAGTATTAAATAATGGTTTGATAAAATTATTTATAACATATTTGTTTACTGATATTAAATAACATCTTTCACAAGGCACATTTGCAATATATACGTAACATTTTATTTTGGACACTTCTTAAGAATACGTATGCCTGATATAACATTACAATATCCTCTAGTGCAATATCCCTCGCATTCTTATCTTTATAAATCCGGTGCTTAAAATTCCACAAAAACTCATTATTTTTATAAAATTCCACAAATAAGTGTCCCCCGCACAACCAATTTTTCATTGATCCGCCATTTTGAATTGTCTACTTGCATTAGTAAAGTTGGAAGGTGACCTACTTTTTACTGGCAAGGGGTCTTGTATGTTAGTAGTTTGCTTGTCTGTTTAGACGTTGCAATCTGTGCGCGCGCAGCCAAATTAATGTACTTGCATTAGTCAACTAATAACATGTCAACGGGCCTTAAGTAGAAGCTGATGAAATTGGAGGTTTAGAAATTTCCAAAACAAAGAAAATAAACTACTTATCAGTGTGGTAATAAATTGGCATTTAACAAGAAAATATAAGCACCACACGAAACCACAATAGAAGTATCAACATTCTTAGATTTCAAATGGGAGGAAGGTCCCCTAGAAATTTATTAAACTAATAAAAAAAAACATGCGTACAACTCGAACGGGTAGTAAGACGCGGTGCTAATAATAATAATAATAAAAAAACACTTTTTGGTGTAGTGGAAAATTTTAATGTTTTAATAAATATAAGTGGATGGCCAGTAAACTATGATTTTATTAAATTTAAAATAGGTTTCCGAGCTATGGTCAAGACTGGACATTCCCAAAAACTTTAGTTACTAGCAACCTACCTACATGTGTGTTACAAATTTGAGATTTTGAAAGAAAGTAACATAACAAATTCTCAAATACGAAATAATGGGATAACAAAGAAATCAGTGAATGGAAATATATCTCTAAAACTTATAGAAAACCACACCTTTCAGTATGGTAGGAAATATAATGTCCCCAGATAAATATAAAGTATGAAAGATAATATATTTAATTTTAAAATCTAAATCTAGGCTCAAGGAGAGCTATGAATTTTAAAAACAAAAAAAGAAAACATTTATTTGTGTGGTAGAAAATTTAAACACATTCCAGGAACTAGGACGGCTACCCCAAATAATCAAAAATCAAACATTTGAAATTTCAAAATTATTCTAATAAATGAGGGTTCAAATCCTTAAGAACTAATAGGACATAACAGTTCTTAGTTTGGTAGAAGATTGAATTCAGTCTTGTAAGTAAATATACCCTCCCGAATAACCAAATGAGGTGTGTATAAATGGAATTCCATGTTAGAAAACCGGGAAATGGAAGAGATCGAATTAGATACAACTAGTGTATAACACAATTTTCTGGTGTGGTTGAAAATTTAATTTGACAGGACCTAAGAGAACAATATCAGATAGAAAAGTAAGTCTTACAATTATTTCAAAATGAATGTGGTAATCAAAAAAGAATATAGGAATATGGGAATAGCCTAAAATTTCTCCTAAGTTATTAGAAAATCTACCTTTTGGTGTGGATGAAAGTTAAATTTGGGCAAATGGGAAAAAGGACTACCCCATATAACATAAAAGTCGGAGATTCTAGAATTTAAAATAGCACTCCGGGAAATAGATGAATAATGGGGGAGGCAGGGGGTCTAATAATTCCTAGATTTAAAAAATCTCTGACTACGGTACACAGTTTTAATTTTATATAGGTAAATGAAAAAATCTAAAAATAGAATAAAATAAAACCCAATACTATTTTAAAAGGGATACACTTGCGTTGCAATTACATAGCAAAAATTCAAAATATAAGCTAGTGTATATTTAAGAATGACATAATTAAGCAATGCTTACTCACACAGCTTGGTGAGCCGTACGTTCTTTGGAATATATGATGTCCATTTATTCTTTATTTTAATGCTTTTTATTAAACCAGTTATCTCCTTTTTCCAACATTTTTCTGTTACAATGTGTATTACTTAGTTTTGTAGGATTTCGTGCATACTACATGGGATGTACAAGGGTATTATTTATTATTACCAAATTGATAACATTATTAGAATAACAAAAATATATTTATTATAACCGAAAGATATAAGAAATGATTGATTAAAATTATTCAAAAACATATTATAGAAGTTACAGATTAATACTGTCTTGTCGCAACACAGGCAAGATCGAGTACAGTAGACTTGAAGAGCAATGTTCAGTTACGAAACAGCTCGACTGACGCCAGGCTACGGTCAGTTTATTCTAAAAGAAAAAAAACAGTGTGATATTTATAAACAAACGTTTACTGGAAATTATATACATATAGTATTGTTAACACATTTATAATTTAAACTAGCTTGCTTAATTGAGACAAAAAAATTGTTTAAGAGACATAGTATAATGAATTGCAATAGAAATGTTATTTGATTACATTGGTAGATGGCTAATATACAAGTGTCTATAGTCTATACACAATAGTATTATGGCCAGTCCTTTCTCTATTGGTACTGCCAGATCATTCAATAGTACTGGTATTTACTGACAAATTCCCTGGGGTATAATACTAATATAATTCATACAAGAATAATACTCAGCCAATAGGTGCCAAAAATGGGCAAAGAGAAAAAAGGTATTATCCGCGCGGACCCCATACAGAAACAAGCGGAGTTCCGTGCTTTACGCATACAAGATAATACCACACGCGAAGCGGGGCAGCAAGAATTCAATCCATTGAACACCTTAACCCAACTGGGTCCTAAAAAAAGGATAGACAACTTGGTTGTAGCCATAAAAACAAGTGCGTAATTCTAAGGACTCAAAAGAGAAATATTGTGCTCACAGAGAATAGCAACCTTTTGGACTAAGTCCTCATTACATCTGGAGCTCAAGGCTCCTATATCTAAGCTATATCATATGGATATAGGTAAAACACGGCCACTTGTACCAATATAACAAGTCTGAATGACTTGAGCAACACTAGAGTTGCTGTGACAACATCAACAGAGTTGTAATAATATATAACCAAAATCTAGTCATTCTGACTGAAACAAGAAGTCAAAATAATTGTAATAGTCACCTCGACTATACTAAGTCTGAAATCAACAATAAGTCAAATGGACTTATAAAATAAACAATTTCTAATCTTTTAACTAAACAATAAGTTACATGGACGTCGCCTCTATACTTAAGAAATTTGAAAGGATATTCCTTGGTGGCGCGGTGGTGAGAGCCACGTCCAACACATCATGGCCACCAGTTCCTTCGTGAAGAGAGATTTTCCTTGGAGATGCTGCGGTGAGTAACACGCCAAATACTGTATGGTCACCGGTCCCTTCGTGTAAAGAGATTTTCTTTGGAGGCGCTGCGGTGAGTAACACGCTAATACTCCAGGGCCACTGGTTCCTTCGTGAAGAGAGGCTTTCCTCAGTGGCGTGGCGGTGAGAACCACGCCCTATACTCCATGGCCACTGGTCCCTTCGTGGAGAGAAGTTCCTTCTTCAGCGACTTGATGTGATAGAATAATATTTTGTAAATCTGAGAGTAACTATTTTATACCCTTTTTTGGACTAGAACGGAACAAAAAGAAATAGCGAAAATAAGTGATAACACAGGTGAAGAGTGGAGCTCGCGGGGTGTGGGAAAGGGGAGGTTCAAACAAACGCCGCCACGATAGTGGCGCTCGAGGGTCGTGGGAGCAAACCTATCATAGTTTTAGTTATTTTCTACGACAGAAGGGGTAGAAAGGGGAAGTGTTAGCAAGCACTCTGTCGCCATTCATGTTCTATACTATGCTAGACGGCGTCATCCGATCCCATCCAGCCACGGTGAGTAAGTTTTGAAAATATTATTCCTGAATGTAATAGCTTTAATTATCTTCTTTGTATTCCACTATTGTAAGTTTAGTATTTTTAAGCTGATTTGTATTATTAAAATGACTTGTAGTATTTTCTATTTATAGCACGTGGATCATATCCGAATCCATCCAGTCGTAATAATAGGTTTTGAAGGATATTATTATTACATATTTTAAATCTAATCCTCTTCTTTGGATTCTGCCAATATAAGTATTATAACTTAGTATTTTTACGTAGCCTAATTGTATAGGTGTATACTTTACATGATTGACCCGCTACAGTTTTAATTTAATTATGATCGTGCTTAGGCAAAAACTGCGTTCATATCATATGCACTCAGTTTGTGGGATAGGTATGGTTTCGTTTCAAAATTTTAATAAATTGTAATTCATTAATTGACCTTCTTGGTTTTGGATTAAAATTTAGCTCAGTTTTGTATGAAGAAGATCTATAACGAAGATGGTAGCTGGAGACGGATGCTCAAAATCATAATTTGATATAGTTTTGAAGTGGCTTACCCTTACGAAAAAAGGGTCAAACATCTAGCAATTATATAAATTAATTTTTTTTTTTTGTATTTAATTAGTTAAACTTGTATCATAAAAAAGGCACCTCTCTAGGTATTAAAAAGAAAAATTATATCTGGCCCTCATGACTAAAACCTATGTTGAATATGGCCCAAATAAATCAAGCTTAAGGAATATTGCTGGCGCGCCAAGTTTGATAATAATCTTCACGAAGTCTTTGTTTGCGTTACATATATTGGTTCAACACTCGACACAGGCCTGTGCCATACATACAGTGGAATAAACGCACAAAAAAGAAAAGTCGCATTTTACATTTCGTCAATATTTATACTCGCAGCTCAACTCCACCATATGGATGTTATCAATGGAGTAGTAAGCTGTAATTTATATGCGTAGTTTTAATTATTTAAAAAACACACGAAAATCTCAACACAGCTATGTCACTTGTATTGGAATAATAGGCATGCAAATAAGGTCATTCTATAAAAATAATTCCTCTATCCTTTATTTAAAACTGGAAACAGTAACTTTTTACACTCCATCTTACTAGCAGCCCAGTCTAGACCAGCTTAATTACACTAATGAAAGATGGCTAAATAAGGCATAATTTATAAGAAATATACTGGTATATGTGTGGTAGAGGAGTGTGAAGCCCAGGATTCAAACCTCAAAAGCCATGACACTAACAAGCTTGACTAGATGAACCTGATATTTAGTCCACGTATCCACCAATTTAGGTCATCGACGTAAAACGTAATGTCTTGAACAGTTTCCAGCTTTAATTTTAAGTATACCATTAAGTTGAACAATTTAAATGTACAATACTTTTAATAATTAATAGTATTAATTTGAATGTTTAGTAGTTGCTATAAAAATAAAATGATTGCGATTTAAAATATAATATAAATATTGATTGAGTTTATTTATTTATATATTCATGGTTATGATAATAGCTATGTGATGATTTTAAATTAGAGTCAAGTCACTATATTAATTTTATAAAAGTGGTAGAGTTGCTTAGAAAAAAGAGAGAAGATTTTTATCATTTAAAAGAAAATAGTTTCTGTGTTGATATAGAGATTATGCTACAATTTGTGCAGACACTATATGAGTCTAAATCCCGGGATTTTTTTTCAAATTTATTTTCCCATCCTTTGTTTTATATTCATCCTTGTTCATCCCACATACTTTCCATAAGCTAGTCTCTCGGGGCGTATCCTTTTATCTAGGGCTTACACTAAGACTTTCTAGCATATGTTATATTTGACTTTGTTGTCCCTGAGTAATGAATATTCATCAACTAGAAACTCAATTGTTTAAAACTTAATTTGCCTCATACGTCTTGTTGTCGTTCTAAGGTTTAAATATAACACTCTGGATTAAGTTTTGTATCGATTTGGAAGTTCTAATGGTTTGTCTAAAATAAATCGAAATAATTTGTCATATGCACTATCGCAAGACATATTTTGTTAGTTTTCTGCTTTAGCAAGAACTGTTGACATTAATTAATAATATTAATTTGACTGCATCCTTAAAGTAATATTAAAGTTTAAAAATAAGAACTAAACTTAATAGAATACATAAATATTTTAATATATCTGAATTGAGACCCGTGCTATATACTGTTTAATATGATTAAAAGAAATATAATTAAAAAGGGTTTTAAAAAGTTTTTGATGCGGTCCTTTTGGGAGATAATATATAAAATTTGATTTCCTGAAAAATATGTGTTGTGGGGACTCTCTTTCTTTTCACCTTGTACCCTTTATATTAAGTATAATGACTGTTATTCTTAAGAACTCAACGTGGATGAGAAAAGGGGGTGAGGATCATGATGAATGGATCTGAATGATGACTGCAAGCAAGGGTAAATAGTAAGTTTGGTGCTTTGAAAAAAGGATACTGATAATAGGTTATGTTGGAGAGTTCAATTAGGACAAATAATGAATTAATCGAAATATATATAAATAACACAGGATTGTAAAAATATATTTAAATAGTTATTGCTATGATTAAAAGTTTAAAAAAGAATAAGTCCTATTGGTTTATGAAGCTCATTTGGCCAAACTTACAGTACATTCACGATGAAGAAATAATTGGCTTTGAGATAGTGTGAAAACTTTTATTTTATACTAATAACAAAGTTATTACTCGTATATTTTCTCTTGTGCTCCTTCGTGCATTGTATTATAACCAATTAGGTTAGTCTCTACTAATTGATAATGAAAGTAGTACGAATTTACGTATTTTCCCGAAACCCCTAGTTAATAGTATATAACGATTGAGTCGTCAGTACTAAGTGTTCATAATGTATGGAACATAATATAGATAACCTTATGTGGTGAAAAAAAAACTCGCAATATTAATATAAACCAAATATTTACCAAAGTAAGATTAATAAAATACAATTTTGAGTATTGGATACCAAATAATTATGTTTTTAGTGATATTATTCTAGCTCTATCAAAAAATAACTATCATAACCAAAAATATCTCTTTTATATATCTTTGGCTCACCAAAGAAAATATCCTACAGATAAAATATGCATAGGGTTCTTTCTTTCTCACAGCAGTGGTCTTCGCAAATATTCCAAGAGCATGTTAAGCCGAAACGATATATATCTTTAAAAATAAATACTGTTTCTTTTCAGAGATGGATATTTTGGCAAAGGTCCTAATATATATTATGTTTTAAAGTATTAGCAACTGCTTCCAAACGGTGCAATTTTAAAGCGCAATCTAGAAAATTCCTGCCATTTTTGTATCGAGTGTAAGTTCAGTCAAATTTTTGCAAGAAATTTCTTTAAATTTATTAAATGTGTGTACGTAAAGCATAGATATATTTAATTAGTTTAGGCTTGAACAAAATGTTTTTCTTTTATAAATAAACTTTAATTTATATAGTTTACAGATAATAAAGATTTATAAATATTTAATATAACTAATTACCACAACTTAAGAAATCAGTCTCCCAAGATCTTCAAGAACACCTTGTATACGAATGGGTTATCTCCCCATTAACACTATTGGACTATGGATGAGCTAGGTATAATTCAGATATATGTACCAAAATTTTCATAGAATGATATTGGAAAAACACTGATGAGGTACAATGGCTTAGAGTTTGATACCAGGCCACCGGATAGCCAAACTATACGACCTTTATGTACAAAATATTCCATGGCGCACAGGTGCGGGTTTATACACATTAATATCACTCACAAGTTTATTAAATACAGCTACATTAATGAAGTCAAGTTGTTAAAAGTTAGAATAAAGCTTGAAACTATGAAATATTTTTAGAATACAAAGTTAAACTTGAAGTAAATGTACCCTTCGTTTTCCCTGCAAATTAGCTTATACATTGATATAATCCTATCAGCTTAACTATTGTGGAACCAACCATGGTAGGTTTTCTGCATTAAATGGCAAAAGAAGAGTAAACTTACCATCCTTTTATTTAATATGTATCCCCAATATTAAAATATACATTGCTAATTCTGGACATATATGATTTTTTTTAGGTCTATTCTACCAATTTAGAATGGCTTTTAATAATGTAACCAACTTTATTTAGGTATATTCTAATCAAATGAAATGTAATGCTTTAGATATGGCTTTAGATAAGCGTCAAGCTTCATGCACCTTAATTACGATAGTGAGATAGGTACAAGAAATTATTATTTAGAGTAATTGTACCCATGTTTGTGTGTAGAATGATTTGAAAACTATTTATAAAATATTTAATCCAATAAAGGCTTTCTTGAGGTTTAGTTCGCTTTTCCACCGATGCGGGATAGTCATCATATAAATCATTTATTTTGGTTTAAATAAATTGTTGATTGTCCACAAATATAAGTTTTTCATTAACTTTAATAATTTATAACAAGATTATACTGCTACAATATTTCACCAACAGCTGTGAGTAGAGAGGGAGGGGTGCTTTTATGGAAAAATTAGAAAAATTAGAAATAAATTCCCGTACACAATCAATATTGTAATTTTATATAGTCTACTAGTATTGCAAAATAGCGTGTCTGTGTGTGCATGTATATAATTAATATTTATGTACTCTACTTTTCAATTAATATATATAATAATGTAATTATATGCATAAGTATTATTAAAATTTTAGCTATACTCATTCGTACACTTCCTTTGCAATATAAATAACTTTTATACATAAAATGGAATCATTTAATTTAGTGTAAGCCCTAGATAAAAGGATACGCCCCGAGGGACGAGGTTATGGAAAGTATGTGGGATGAACAAGGATGAATATAAAACAAAGGATGGGAAAATAAATTTGAAAAAAATCCCGGGATTTAGACTCACATTGTGTCTGCACAAATTGTAGCATAATCTCTATATCAACACAGAAACTATTTTATAAGAAAGAAAGGGTTGATCTCTGTAAGGACCAGTGTTTAGAAAAAATAATAATAAAAAAACATGTTAATACAAAATGGATATTTCATTAAGTATAATGCTTTATTTATTAATATACGTATCCTTCAGGATTAGAGGAATTCGAATATCAGATCCCTAGTTATATTATTACATTAGTAATTATTGTAGTTTATTTTTACAACACTTCTTATTACCTGTTAGAGTTATACGCCTTGGACTAATTGCACTGTTTTAGTGATAAGAAAAGTGTAATTTGTAAGTGTATCCACACTTGCGCGGGAGGAGAGTGTAAAACTATTTAGCAAAATCCACTCTCAGTACACCCGACAAGGATTGAGACCCGATATTCGCGTCGTCGGCAATTTAGTATATTGTGAGAGTAGTGCCTTAGACCATGCGACCACCAAAGTGGGAAATGGTTGTTAATAGTGTACACACGCAAATACATGGTCATGCTTTAATTTAATTTTACACTCGAAGGGGAACAACTTCTAAATTAAAATGTAAACAAACGAACAAATCTCTGGAGTCACATAATTAACTTAAAATGGATTGATACAAAATTACGCAGTAGCTAAGTTACAAAGGACATGAAATGTAAATAATTCCTAGTGAAGCTTTTAAATGAAATTTATAAATGATTCAAAGAATCCTTAATGATCTTAATGACGTCAATCTTAATAGAGTGTACTCGGAGCTACCTTGTGTATGATTCTGCTAATTGGGGCAGGTTTTCTACTACTGTGTGTGCACTCTGTTAACACTGAAGGTTAGTAACCTCACTTAAAATGGTCTATTTCGTCAGGGTAAGGCTGCTACTTTCAGGTTAAATGGCGTGTACTGTACACAAATAAACTAGGAATTCGAATACCTCAAATATTTAAGGGTATTTGAGATTAAAATATTATATATAATTTAAGATTATATATTTAAAATATACATATGTTTGAATTTGTAATCTTAGTTGAATATATATAATTTGATTTTTACTAGAGGCTTAGGTGATCTGGTGGTCTAGGGGTAAGGTGTCAGACTTCTATGCTGGCGGCCGGGGTTCAATCCTCGGTCCCGGTACAGATTTATCTGATAAACAAACTCTTCCTTCACCTCTTACAAGACATCTTGTGAATGTGAGGAATGCCAGGCCTCTACCGTGGTTCGGATTCCACGTTAAACTGTAGGTCCTCCATTTTTTCATCTCACAATCACCCTACCATTAAACATTAGCATAAGTGCGTATAACCCAAACGGGTAGTAAGACGTGGTGCTAATAATAATACTAGAGGCTTAGTAAGAAGAGAAATCAAACATTAATGTATCACATAACGAAGTGTTAATAGGCACAGTTACAGTAAAATAATAATTCAACTCTTATTTATCTTTTATAAAAAAAAATACAAAACCTCAGAATTTATGAGAAGCTAATCATAATTGTAGGGAAAATAAACATACGGATAGTATGTTTATAATGATTTATAGCATTATAACTTGGCTTTGAGACTCAATATTTGGAGAGAGAATAAAGATTCGCTTTCTATAAAAACAGAAGATCAAACAACTCTATAAAATAAGAGATGAGACCCCATCATGAAATAAAATCATACACCTTAATACTGTGAATAGATTATTTGACATTTTTAAGGCTTCAAAGAACTCCCTGACCAAGTTAATTAAGTTTGGTCCTTAAAAACATAAAGAACATCAATGTCCCATCATATTTCACGTTATGAATGTACAGACGATCTAGCATCAAGGAACATTTTACTTTAGTTACGGCATTCCCTCAGGAAAGTTAGAAGCTTTGAACATTCCTTCTACTTTCTGAAGCCTTGAAGATGAAAGTTTAATCCCTCATCCGGCATGAAGGTGCTGCAGCACACACATAACAATGGCTGTAGCTTGATAATGGCGGATCTTGGTTGTTAGCCGTACAATAGACCATGAAATATCCGTTTTCAAACTACCACAATTACTTTGAAAGGGTAGCTATTCAAAAGAAATGTTAGCACATTACCAAGGAAAAGAGAAGGATTCAATAATGTTGAAGTATTAAATTTATATTGTTTTTCTTGAAGTTATGCCTAGTAAAATAATATTTTGAGAAATTTAAATTTAAATATATATCTATAAATCTATCCATCTATAAATATCCATATACTTCTATCTATCTACATATCTATCCTTCTTTCTACTTGTATAACCTATCTATAATTATATTTTAAGATCTACATGTATAACTCCCCACTCAGAGTATTTTCAATTAGTACTGATTTGGAATACACGAGGAAAATATATTTTAAGAAACTTATTTATATTTCGCTTGGAGTTAAAATATATAAAAAATACTTTGACACCTAAAGAGTCGAAAATGATTCTCAGTGAAACAGGCAATTGGAATCGAAAATTCTACAACCGGATCAAAGCTAAGCATAATAAGTATTCCAACTTAACTGCTTAGTATAACCTAGGAGTTGCCGGCATCTTGGTAAGTGATAGCTCCCCTTGCTACTTATCTCTAGAAGTCCTTGGTTCCGTTCCCTGAGATACCATAGATAATTATGCTTCCCGAAAAGAGAACCGTTTTTATGACCACCATGGTCTGGTTAGTTAAGCTTAAATTAGGTTTTCGGGAAATTGAAAAATGACACCTGGACAGGGGAATCAAACTCGTGCCCAGGGGTCATTTTTCAATTTTAAGAATATAATATCTATATGCGGCTAAATCCGTATTAAAACAAATATAATAACTTTGGATATTTGATTTATAAGTTAGATTTAGTAAATCAACTGCCTCCACGCCTTCATAACACTCATCAAATCATCTCATTTCGGGTATTACTTGTAGGGCCTAAACAACCTCTAAGATATACCCTGGGAAACGTTATGTTCCCACTCAGTAGATAAAAGTTTAGATTCACGGATACCAAGCCAAATAGAGCCCCCGTTATCCACTGATTCAGTATCCGTGGTTTACCGCTGCCCAATTTTATCTATTTTTAATTAAAGAAAAAATTGTTTATAAGACACAATGCCCACATCATCACCTCAATTCATCTCCACATCGTGGGCATTGTTATATAATACTAGCATCATTATCATCATCATCATCATTATCATCAGTGATCGTTGCTGCAATAAAAATGAAGAAAGTAGTAATTACAATGTGGTGTACAGTACACGTTATTATGAACTTTATTAATTGGTAATGTCTTACTCTGAATAGTTTATCAACTAAGCCTTACCATATTTATGTATGTTACATGAATACCACTTTTTATAATGGTTTAGTTCTATCCGCGGTTTAACGTGACCACGGTAGATCTAGGAACGTATTATTCACTGATATGGGGGCCCTATTTTAATGCATCTCTTAGGGTCAAGTATGACATACGTTAAAAGAAAACACCTAGAAGTAATCAAGTGTAAGTAATATTTACTTACCCAGAGTTCACCTACAACCTACACAGGTGAATTAACCAAATATATAACCCGCATATTTGGCTACGTGGACTAATTATCATGCTCACCTAGTCTAGTTTGCCACTGCGATGACATATATATCAGGTTTTTAATCTCAATGGTGGATGGATGGATGGTGGTCTCCCCTTATTATAATATACACTCTCCATCCTTACACATGCAGTTTCTTTTACCTAAAATTATATATTTCTCATCTTCACCTCAGTATTGTAACCAAATGAGCACGCAATGGGAAAAAAAAAACACTAACAGAAAACCACTTGCAGTGCAATTGGTGGAAAATAAACTCCAGCATTTTGGATATTCGTGCAAGCTATTCTTGCATTGGCGGTCAAGGCTAAAAGGTGAATACCAATGCAGATATGAATAGATTGAATTCATAAACATTTATTACGATTATATCAAACAAAATTATACAGGCTATATATAGATAAACAGCAATACCGGTCAAATGTTGAACGAGTAACTTTAAATTTTAAAGCTGAACTTTATTTTATTCTCCATCGTAAAATTAACAATATCTAGGAAACATGTGGTTTCTTATTTTGAATGTATGGAGTTTCAAATACTTGAGATATTTACAGGGATTGTTTAGATATTATTTGATATCACTTATTGCTACTCATCATGGTTATTTACATACATACTTTATTGACTTAATTATGAGGAAGGTTGGATTTAGAATAAATGTGTCTATATTTTCGGGAAGAGTGAACGAAAAGTATTTAGGAAAAACCATCTTCAGTATGCCCAACTGGGATTAGAAACCATATTTCCCTCGTCATAAGCAATCCTGTGTATTTCGAGAGCTAAGCCTTTACTATGAATCGATGGAAACAGGTTTTATATAATTTAAAGTGAATTTATCAAGATAATTAGAAATGTATTATACAGGTTGATCTTAAATTAAAACAAAATATTATAATAAAAGTATTTAGTTTTAAAGATAGGTATTAAGAATAGATTAGACATGTCCTTTATGCAAGAAAAAATATTAGTTAGGCTGTGACATACCTTTCACATTTAGCTTCAACTATATGTAACATAACTTCCTTGACGGCAAAATTTATTAAACTTGTAGATTATTACACAAATTTGCACCTCTTTTCATCCTAATGGTAAATGATTTATTGACCATTAACAAACCATTAACAAACAAGATAAAAATGTCATTATGTGAGAAAAAACCTGAAAAATAATTTCATATTGAAGGTATCATGGAAATAAATTTTAATAGAAAAACCTATTGAACCGGACCTAGATTTAACACAAAAAATACAACTTCGAAGATATAAAAAAAAAGATGTGAATGGAAACAGGGCCTTCAAAACTTTATTATAAATAATACGTTGGTTTAAGACAGAACGAACTGAATAAATATTTGGTATTAAAACACAATCTTAATGAGGGGGTTCTTTGGACAGATCAATGAGTTATTAATGACCTTTGTCAATATCCTAGTCTTCGTGCTACCCTAAAACGAACTCAAAAACCAGTTCTTTTGCAGGAAGTTTTTAATCTCTTCAAGAAAAAATGCATCCAAATCTTATCCCAACAAGCTAAAATTTATTAAGATAGCGTACTGGTTTTCACCTCGTTACTTTCTTTCGACACCTTGGAGATAAAATATGGTGATCGTTAAAATTCGAACTCGAGATTATTATTAAAGTGGACGTTTCATGACCCCCTGTGAACTAAAAAAAGCTGTTTTCGCAATGATGTCTGTTTGTCCGTTGGTTTGTGTGTACCTTGGGATAGAGCCAATACTGTTTTACCGATTGGGCTAAAACTAAGTATATGGGAATTTTTAGTACGGTCCCCTCAAGGATTTTTTTGTAATTATAAATCTAACCCTAAATTTAAGGGTCCTTTGTCTTAAGGGAAAAACAGAAGAATTTAATTTTCTCGAAATTCACTCTAACGATCTTGATTAAATTTTATATCTCGACAGTGTTTATCTTTATATATAAGTTTTAATTTCTAATTTTTTCATGAAAATGTCTTTAAGGGTACTTTCACAAGAACATTTTTCCAATTTTCATAATTTCTCTTTAATTATTTGAGATAGAAAATAACTTATCATTGTAAAGTTGTAGTAATATCAATGATATTTTATTTTAAATACATTTATATAAAACAAGAAAATTTTGAACTAAAAGTAATTATATATATATATATTTAATTTAATTATTTGAAAATAAATTTTATTCTTATGATCTTTGGCGGAAAATGATGTTTTTCTTTTCTCAAATTTTCTGTAACATTGTTCATAATTCTTAATGACGTAAAGTGAGAAGCAGTTTATAATATCTCCTCTATGATCTTTGGTGTAATGTTCCTACAACAATGTAGATACTTATTTTTTCGTTTCACAAATCTTACGAGTTTTAAGTAAATGTATATTTTGTGATAAGTTGGAGAAAGTCTGTGTGGAGCACTGTACCATTTATTTTAATTCGTTCTATACACAAGTTTAAAAAGTTTAACCCCGTGATCAACAATTTGTAACGTTAAAAAATTATCCTATAATTCTCCTCAGACAAAAATTTAAACCTTTAATCCAAGGGAAAAAAAATTTACAAACTTTACCTAATACCCAAGTAGCGCCGGACACTTAAAGCAAGCTTTACTGAAGACGATGTGATCCTCACGTCTTAAAGCACGTGGCAAGTGGTGTGAATAGCTTCAAAACCAAGGAACACAAGATTTTGAAGCTTTTCATATGTATTTAGTATGAAGCCGTAAGACACGTGCATTCGGTTTATTTTTTATATAATTTATTGTGAGCCTGATGCCTATATATATTAAAAATATGCAATTATTGAATTATTTTTCCTGGTCACCGTGAGCGTATTTTAATCCATTTTTTTCCATATAAAGCCTGATTTATTTGACATCTTGATCACCGATTTGGAGACAGTGTGTGTGGGGTCAAGCAAAAATGAGAAAAAAACATATACATAAAACAAAAACTTTGTTTGTTCTTACATACTTTGGCTGTAACTTGTTTGGTCTTTTAACACATATTATGATGCTGACATTTTAAACAAATTGATCACTGGTGTGGGCATTCCAAAAGCAAATAACATATACATCATAAATTGGTGTATACAACTACGTACGGTTACTGGCAAAATTGCTCTCAGGCGTTTATTTTTGCATGTAACGTGAACATGACGCCTTAGATCTTGTGACTATTAGTGTGGACTGATTCAAATTTAACAAACTTAGAAATCTAATACTGTACACACATAGAACGGTATAGGTGAGTGTATGAAACTATTTTAACATGTATATATATTATAACTATTCTAATGGCCAAAATCGTGTGAATACCATGTTTTAATATTAAAAAGATAGGTATTACATATGGTTCATTATCAGTATTTGCAATTTGGTATTGTAATGAATCGTATTTTACCCGTGTAACGCTGTAGGCTAACCTTTCAGTTTATTTGCATAAATACCCCAAAGTGTCGGAATTGTAGCTGATATTTACTACAAAACTATCTATTTAAACAAGCAATCAAGGGGATTTGTGAAATTCTTTTTTTCGATTTACCACCCGATAATTGTTTTAGTTAAATCTTCTCTTGAATAATGAATTAATTTTATCTTAAACTGACAGTTATCCTATCCTAATATGCATTGTGTTAAATCTTTAGTAACTAAAGATTTGACACAATGCATATCAAGATAACAGTGAAGTCGTAATAGAACAACAGTAAAAGAAAAATCAGTTTAAAGTGATGTGATTAAAATATACAGCTCTAGATAAACCATAAACGACTTTTTATGAATAAAATAATTTGAGCAACTTTAAATAGCCTGAGAATTATTTTCGTTATTTTATAAAACATCAATTTGTATTCTCTTCTCATTAATATAAACTTTATAAAGTTAGATATATTTTAAATTGGATTATTTTAATTTAAACTTTTAGAGCTTAAGATTTGTCCAATCACTTTTGGTACTTTACTAATAAATTACTTGAACTACGTAAATAAAAAAAGTTTCATTTTAATAGTAAGTTACATTAAACTTATCTATAAAATGCAAATCACCGTTGAGATAAATTAGATTTGAAATTAAGTTTAAAGAATGTTTAGTATTCGTATGTTGAAAAAAAAACACCCCCGTCCCACATTTTTTCTGATCGGACCTGCATGCACCTTGGAAATATATTAAGTCTAAGACTTGTGATATTAGATTGGCCTTGCCCACGTGTCATATATTTTAAGTAGTTTTCTCAGGTTATTGTATGTTGATTTCCACCCCAAATTTATTAGTAATAAACTTATCAGATCATTATGAAAAGTGACAATATCTACTCTCATGTATCCATACATCAGACTATATGATCTACAAGCTCGTATGTTTTTGAATCTTTGTCACTTTTGATAATCATAACCCTGTTAACAAACAATAAAGTTATGATTACTTCTAGATTTTAAGAATTCTTACCATAGGTAGATGCTACAAATATCCATTATTAATAAGACCAGACTATAGTTAATTAAGAAAACATCACTCGTATGTCTGCATTGAGAAAAATTTAGGTAGGGATTATATAGCATTACAGACATTGAATTTTGTTTTTTTCTTGAATCCAGGCTCAATACCAGTAATTTTGGTTTTCAAATGGGAGCTTCGTTACGATTTCATTTCACGTATATGGAGTATTTCATGATAAGGAATGTGTTTTCAACAAAATTTGTATAATGGAACAAAATCTGGGGATCCGTGAGACTTGTACTTAAGTCCAGTTACAAACAGGGAGTCGAACCGGAACCCATAACCGAAATTAACATTTATTTTTAAATAACCAGATTCGGAACCAGAAGCCTAAACACACTATCCTGAAGAACTGGAATCGGAATTTGAACCGTTCACTAATTTTAGGTTCGTGAAGGTTCTAAAAAGTTCTTAAAAGTTTCTAGTTTTACAGAATTGTATATAATTCTAGCATGTTGTACACATTTTTTTTTTCCTAAGCTTAGTTTAATTTTAAAATGTTGTTTTTCCCCATTTATCAGTAAGTTCTGAAAGGGCTTGATACATTTTAGTTTACTACCTTGATTTAAATCTTTTCTCTAAGGGGATTAGAAAATATTTAATAAGCCCTTACTAATGCCCACACTAATGTTAGATTCCAGAGGAATGTCGCGACTGTCACGTTGTTCTGTTTTCTCACTTTAATGTTTAAGCCAGAGGTTTAAAATGTTGTATTTAGCTTTAATATACCTCATTCCTTAGAAATTGAAAAACATAAATTAAGATATCATCTCTTTTGGACAAGCACTCTAAGCCTTGGAAATGAAAACTGATAATCTGTTGGTTGGTTGCACTTCTTATAATAGCTGAAAAAGGTATATGGAGGGTGGCAAAATGTGAACTTTAAATTATTTAACTAAAGTTTAAATTAGGCAGTAAATCAATGAATGTGATCCTTGAATACAGCGCAGAGGTGATTAATTATTGTTGTTAATAATTGGTTTGTATAATTTTATTGATGGGGCGCCTTAAATAAAACTCAGTTTGGAATTTTTTTTGCTACGTGATTGACGGTGACATATCAGTATGCAAATTATAAAGAACGACTATTTTTATTAAGGTACGATATAATATTTTTTAAATCTAGCAATATTTTTGATCCAGAGTGTTATTTACAAAGTGGGTCTCTGCTCTCCTTTTACGCAAATGCGGATACACTTCCTCTAAATATAAAAATATAGCCTTCAGCATTCATTAAAAAAACCAATGAAATTAGTACATTGATGTAGCCCAAATTGATAAAAAGACGCTCTACTATATATATATATTTTTTTAAATTTAAATAACCGAAAACAGAACACTATCAGGAATTGAAAAGAGCCAGAACCTTAATTGTACTCAAACTGGAACCAGAACAGGAACCCTTGAAATATTTGTTTAGAGAACAGGAACCAGAACCAATATCGATAAAATTTCGGTTCGACGCCCTGGTTACAAAACTTGTCTATAATGGAGTAGCCGGGAACTGACGTCACCATATGTTAAGACGTAACGCGCATCCCAGCTCGGAATGGGGTATTTACAGTCTTCTTAGTCGACGATTTATTTTTACCATTAGGATGGAAGTAATGCAGTCAGCGCAGGGGTGGCTTTGTCCGCTCTCGCAAGAGCAGCCATCCTGTATTTTTAATCTGCTTAAGTAGGGAGTGGTTTCCTTTGCAATTTAAGTTTAGTTATATAACTATGACAAATTAAACTAAACTTTAAGGCACTTTTATTTTAAAAAAAAGTGAAATTTAAATTATAATTAGTGGAAGATTATGTAAGTGAGCTACTAAAATAATGGGAACTATAAGAATATGTGCACGTGTTCTATGGTGAGTTCATACCAAACTAAGCTCAAAATTATAATGCATATCTTTATAAATTTATTTGATCATTAGGCCTATAATTAATATATTGATTGCAAATTATCGTGAATGTTAAGGTTACAATTTTGTAAAAACCCTGAAAAATGTTAGATCTAAACAAGTTGAGCTAGTCTACTATTAAAATTGAGGACAACAATAATGTAACGCGTTAACATATTTCCATTCTCGTTCTGGGAACAAATACAGTAGCCCCATGGCTTATTTGGTTCTGACTGACAGCTCACAGCTGACAACTAAAAGCTTTGAAACATTACCAGACCAAATTATGTATCCCTACGCCGAAGCATATGATCCGCAAAAACATGTGTTTAGCAGCTGTCACTTTTGACGGCCAAAATTTAGGTATTATACCAAAATGTTGACTGTCAGAAGTCATCTGTGAGCTGTCAGTCAGCACCAAAGGAGCCATGGGGCTACTGTACGTACGTGAAAACCACTACGCTTCTTGGAATAGTCCCAGTCAGTAACCAATATCCCTGTTTCCGAGTCAGGACTGAGACTTACGTAGTTCCATGTCTAAAAACCTTAAATTTATTTCAGTGTGGTGTAAAAGACACCCGCATCTAGGGCAACGCATCAGATACGACCAAGAAGCCATCGTGAGTACTTCTGACACGATATCTGCCAGCAAGTGAAGCATACCGGAGGAAACTACTCACGAAGAGAGATGTATAGCGTGTGGCTGTCTATCAGGGCTAGATAAAATTTGTCAGACCACGTAGCCAGACCAACGTAGCACGCAATGGTATTCATCCTATTTTGAAAGGGTCAATCGAATAATGTAACTATGAGATAGTTTTTGACTGAGTCACCCCGGATTGGTGTTGGTGTACACCTTGTATAAATTGTAAAAAACGTTCCCCTCATAAATATCCTTACATGTCTTATGGAGCAAGCAGTTGCCATATTTTATCCTCTTGAGATACATTTACAATTTTTTATAATATTATAAGAAACTTTTAAATGTATACAAAGTGTATGCACTTTATAATAGTAGTACAAATGAAGTTTGGCCTGTGTCGATAATAGCGTAGTATTGTGCCTTTTATTGTTACATCAAACCCGCTTTAAATATACACTGCATAAAATACACGATAAGTATGTTTAGGTTTGAATTCTGGTATGTCAAAATGAAGATGGTTTTTACAGCTCGGCTAAAATAAATAATCGTCCTCCTCTATCCTTGCGAATAAGTTTACACTTTCTTAAACAATAGTTGTATTAGTTAGCTAATAAACACTGAAAGAAATGTACTTGTTTTACACACGTATTTACGTACGTTTTTCCAGTCCTAACTGAGAAACAGGGATTTTGGTTACTGACTGGGATAATTCCATGATTCGTAATGGTTTTCAAGTACGTATTTGTTTCCAGTAAGGGAATGGACTTATGTTAAAGCGTCAAAGTAGTGACTTGATAAATTTTAACAGCAGAAATGGAAATTTCCCTTTGCTTAATATTGCAAGCCCATGTGTGTTGAAATCAAAACCGGAAGGTACTGTTATTACCTCCAAATGGCATGGGTACACAATCCATGATACATTGCTGTATGTTGTACTGTTATAATAGCAGTAGGCCTTTATTCTGCTATAGGTTTACATCAAAAGACTAGTTCAACTTATTTAAAATATAATATTGATAAATGGTTATATAAAATTTTAAATTGTAACAAACACGATAATTTACAATTACTGTATTGCTTATAGGCCTTATGATCAGATAAATATATAACGAAGTAGCCTACATTAAAACTTTGATCTTGGTTGATATGAACTCTCCACAAAACAATTGTACTTATTCTCCTAATTCCCGTTTTTTCCCTATTCATTCACATAATCTTCCATCAATGATAATATTAAATTTCACTTCCTCTTGAAATATTAAATTCTTAAAATTTATTTGTAATTTTAGTAGTTATATAATTTAACTTGAGGTGCAAAGGAAACCACTCACTACATACACAATGTACAAGTACAAGATGGCTGCCCGAGGTTGTAATAGACGAATCCCCCCTCTGCACAGACTGCGTTGTTTCCATCCTAATGGTAAAATACACGTTATTGACCTAGAAGAATGTAAATATCCCATTCCGAACTGGGATGCGTGAAACGTCATCAACAAGTTTTGCGTAGCCCCAGAGTTTGTTCCATTACACAGATTCTGTTGCATACCCATTTTTTGGGATGTAATAGTACAATTACGTGAAATAGAATAAAAAAAATCTCCTGTTTGTAAACTTAAACTACTGGAATTAACTTGGATTAAGGACAAAACAAAAAAAAATCCGTGTTTTAATGATATATTCGCTACCTAAGTTAATCAAAATACCTATTTTATTATATTGATTGATTGATTATAATATTATGAGTCATTTAACATCTTAGATTTATGTTGGATAACAATAATATTAAATCTCCAAACACCTTGTTGTTCTGAACTAAAATAATGACCTAAAGACTAGGTAAATAGCTCACGATTGTTAGACAGATTTTTAGGTGTCTTTCCAGAAGGAAATTAGTTCACATTTTTGAATGGTTTAATTAGGGAGATTCATTGGTGCTCAGCAAGACTATTAATTATATTTACAAACTATGCTACGTCTGGCGCATGTGTAATGGATATCATTAACGTATATTAATTTAAATAAAAAGCATTATTGGTATTTTTTGTATTTTAGATTAACTTTACGAACAAATTGATTATATCAATACACTAATTACAAACTATCCTAATTTTATGAAAATTTTAGCTTTCAGTCTCCAATCCAACAATTAAAAAATACATAATTTTGACCAAACCGGGAATGGAACCTGGAACTCCATATTAACTTGGCACATGCGCTATCGATTGTGGTATGGTGTTTAATTCGTGTCAGTGAATTCGGTCAAGATTCGAACATTTACCTGATTGGGAACGGTGAAATAGTGTATATTGCCTTGGACTAATCGACCTATATAGAGGCTGCAGAACGTGCGTGGTGTTAGTTGGAAGGCACAATAGCTATATTTCATTATGAAAACAGAATTCAAGACACTGAAAAGAGTGGTGTAATGAGTGGCCATCTAAAATAATCTTGCATTTCCCAGAAGATCGGTGTTTTTGAAAATGTTGCTGCTATTTTAGGAACAATTCTTCATTCATAAACCCACTTTTTGACAATAGTATAGGAGAAGGTGGTATTATGGAACTCCTCAATTTCATACTGATAATAGAGTGGAACTCCAACGGATTGTGGCTGAACTGCACTAGGCAGCCATCCATAGAAAGGGGAGGACGCCTCCCAATTCAGTTATGCGGTTGCGCTCAGTGAAACAGGACGTTTGTATTTTTCGCAATTCCAAACTTTTGAGTGGTAAGTGAATTTAATTATTTTAAAAATATAAATCATGTAGTTGTAGGTTCACTGGTGCATGTGTCCCGTTCTAGAGGCCTAGGGGTACATGCTAATATATCAAATGTTCACGTTTTTAAAGTTGGTGTCGACAGAAATTAAGTTAATCCAAGATGGCGATGCGTGAAATACGGACCCCATTGGTGGTTTTAATATGGAACCCAACTCCTCTGGGGTTCCGTATTACCCACACATTCAAACCATGGAATAAGTTTTATAAAAGTACGTGGTATATGAATGGAAAAAAATAATGAAAATGAAAAAATTAGAAATAGATAACTAACACTATAGATAAGTATATCTAGCTAAATTCTGAAGTTATTTTGGTAAAAAAAAATGATCTAGATGGATAAAAGTGTTCTTTCAAACTGTTTTTTTTTAAATTTTCAGATGCCTATAGCCCAGCTGAACAGGCCAAATAAAAACCCAAAGAGACAAACAAGAAGCCAGGAAAAAATGGCAGAGGCAGTGAGTATGGCAAGGGACAAAAAAATGGGGCTGAAGAAAGCAGCAAAATTTTATGAGGTGTCAAAAACTACTTTGCAAACGCTCTCTTATCAAGTAAACTTTCATCCGGAACAATTTGTGATAAAGATACTGGGTAGAAAGCCAATTCTTCCTAAGAATATCAAAAAAGAGCTGGTGGAATATATTTTGTTGATGGAGGCCATATTTTATGGACTCACAAGACTGGATTTGAGGAGAATGGCATTTCAGCTAGCTGTGCATAACAACATTCTAAACCATTTTAAAAATGGGGTTGAAGGAAGTTCTTGGCTAGATCATTTTTTGAGCCACCATAAACAACAGCTGTCTCTAAGAAGACCCACAGGAACGTCATACGCCTGCGCAGAAGGCTTCACCAAAGAAATGGTACTGACATTTTTTGACCTCCTAGAATCAGATTACGAGAAGCACAGATACGAGGCTGACAGGATTTGGAATGTTGACGAAACGGGGCTCAGTGTAGTGCAGTCCAAAGTGCCACAAGTTATTGGGTTGAAAGGGAAGTGACAAATTAGTGCTTTGACTGCGGCAGAACGTGGATCACTCGTAACAGTGATTTGTGCTATGAGTGCTGGGGGATCTTTCCTGCCTCCAATGATAGTTTTTCCTTGGAAAAATATGTCCGACCAATTGATGAGAGGTGCTCCACCAGGGGCCATTGGTATATCCCATCCCTAAGGATGGGTTCAGGCTAATTTGTTCACATAATGGTTCGAACATTTCCTAGCTAGGACAAAACCTAACGTGGCATCGCCAGTTTTGCTTATTCTAGATGGGCATTATTCCCACACCAGGAATATGGATGTAATTGAATTAGCAAGGAAGAACCAAGATGCAATAATTTCTTTACCACCTCACACAACACACAAACTACAACCGCTTGATAAAACATTCATGAGACCGCTCAAGACGTACTATAGCGAGGCAATACGTCAACACACTATTCATGAAGAAGAACGTCTCACGTCCTACGACATCACAGATCTTTTAGGAACTGCTTATCTACAGTGCACCAATGGTTCATATGCCGTGAATGGCTTCAGAGCCACTGGCATCGGGACATTTAATAAACACGTTTTTATAGATGCTGATTTCATTGCTGCAGATCATGCTACTATTGAGAATGCACCAAATGATGTCATGATGCCACAAACACCAGGGTCATCCTGAATCTGTCACCCCAAAAAGTCTAATTACTCCAAGCATTACATCAACAACACCAAACACCAGTTCACGTCCTGAAAGTTCAGGAGGGACATCATCTGTTTCTCCAAGGGATATTGTGCCAATTCCTCAGCCAAAAAAGAAAAGATCAAAAAGAGGCAGGAAACCGAGCTCTTCTAACTTGATTACAGGTTCTCCCTACAAGACACATTTGGAGACGTCCATGGCAAAATATACAGACACAAAACCACCAAACAGGGGGAAAAAGTTCGATTCGTGGCAGGGAACCTGGAAGAGGGGCAACATCGATTTCTGTGCATAAAGATCAGCCTTCTACTTCCGGTGTCAAAAGGCCAACAAGAGGCAAAACACCCAAGGCAAAGCGACAACGCATCAGCAGCAGTTCAAGTGATAAAGACTCGATATACATACCCTCGTCTGTTGACTCTCCTTCCGACTTTCCCGACGAGGAGACACCCTCTTCTGAAGATGACACTGCTTGTCTGTTTTGTGATGGGTTGTTCGCAGATGATGCTCATGGGGAGGTGTGGGTGCAATGCCTAATGTGCGGTATATGGGCACACAAAGATTGCGCTGATGTTGAAAAGGAGCATTACGTATGTGATTTTTGTAAATAGTTAGCTTCTTCGCTTTTAGTTTATCTTTTATTTATTAATAAAGCATTTTTTTGATAAACCACATGGGTGTAAATGATTTTGTAATTGATTAAATTTTTTGTACTTTAATATTGGTTTTTGGATACATTAAAGCATTTTTTTTTAAAAACACAGTGGGGTTCCATATTACCACCCGGCTTCCCAAAAACTACTTTTTGACTTTTTTTACAAAAGCCTTTAAAAACCATACTTATAGTTATGCTAGCGAAAAATCCAATTAGGAACATTTAGTTTAATAATAACTGGTACTTTTAGCAAAAAAAATGTGGGCGTAGTTATGATAACTTGTTTACAATTCACTATAATGTAAATGGGGTTCCATAATAGCACCTTCTCCTCTTCTAATGATTCCGATGGCATTCCAATGTTAAATTCCTCTTTCATCCTTTTCCCCTTGAACATCACGACTGGGGGTATAAAAACCCCACTATTGCTACAACGGTCACGTTTTCACCTCTCTCTAAGCTTATTAATGAGACTACCTCTCTCTCCCCCTTTCCTGCTACTATTTTAGATGGTTTATTGGTCATCGGAAAACCAGTTTCATCCATATTGTAAACAGATTGTGGCTGTACATGGATTCCAAGATCAACTTTGACATCCTTTAGTAATTTGTAGCATTTATTACTACTAGGGCTCTCTCCTGCTCGAAGGATAGGACTGTAGGATGGCTTATTGGCTTTTGTATTACAATTGATTTATCTTGGTAGAGCCCATCGGCGGGTTTAAGTAGTCTAGCCGGCCGAACTCTTCTTTGCAGTGTACTGAACGGTACCTTGAAATGTGATGCAGCTACTCTGACACTCCAGTTTTCGTTAAGTTTACTGTTTAGGGACTGTGTCATTCCCTCTTTGGACCATTGTTGGTATCTATTAGTTTTTGTATTCTCGAACCATCTATAATCATATTTTAAAACTAAATCAAAACACTAAAATAACTTGGATAATTTTGCCAGTTTAAGTTATATTGCATTTAAATATTGTAAAAATGGTTAAGATGTTAATATACTAAGACTTAACCTCACGAAGATTAATTATTACTAAATAACAATTAACTATATATACATTCAAACACAGTATCACTAAACCAAACCGAGAAACACCGTTCCATCAACTAAACTTTAACTTAACTGTCTGAAGTGGTCCGGCAAAATACTGAAACAATTTTTACCCCACTCCCCCTCCCTTCAAGATTACCGTTATAGGGTTAGCCAGTTAGGACAGTGTTTAACAGGGCTGTCTAGTTTACAGCTTACAACTATAGCACTTCTAGGTATTGTAGACGAGACAAATAATAAAAAAGCGCTATTCTTAAAGCTTTGAGTACCAGTTATAAATTATGAATGTAATAGTTAATATGTTTAGTTTGTTTTTAAGATTGAATTCAAAAGTTTTTATTTTCAAGTCCAACAACGACGAAAATTTGACAGCCTATAAGGTCACTCTACGAAGTGTCAAAAAGCGATAAATAATTAATGGTATATTCTACAAATAAATAAAAGCGCAAGAAAATAATGATCAAAATAGTCCCTTAAAAAGTGATTCGAAAAGCCCCGGAAGCAAATTATTTTTCAATATAAAATAACTCTATGGTTTTCCAATAGAATACGCTCAAACTTCTTGGTGATGAGCCCAGAAGAATAAGCTATAGGGTAAAAAAAAATGCTTCGAGATCAACAATTATAAGAGGGTAAGACCTTACAACGCAAAGACAATTATTTACATCATTAGGAAAAGTATGTCACTCTCACTTATATTTATCTTGTAAAACTTTTTTTCAGCTATTTAAACGTTTAAAAATTATAATTTTTTCATACGAATTTACAGCAAGTAGATCATTCCGTAAATTAGAAGAACTAAACATATAAAATATATGCAGAATAACTGCGCACTAGCTTGAATCCTTATTTTGATTCAAATAGCGGTTTGATCCAAATAGCCCCACCCTACCATACACAAATAAAAGGTGCTATTGGCCCGTATTTTTTTAATAAATAAATGTTATCTATTTTTATAATTTGTTCATCATAATTTATCCATGTAAAATAAAAACAAAACCAGGTTTCTAAAGATAAAACTTTTAATATGTTTCTTTCTTTAAATATTTCAATAGGTATATTATAAAAAAAATAAACCTCGTATTAAAAATATACATTTAAGATGTTGAAGGTTTTATGGCTATATTCACCTTTACATTTTTGACTTTCTCACATCATTGAAATTATATTTATGACGTATTATATAACTATTTGGAAACTCTTGAAACTTAAACACAATTATCATAATGTTCATCATACTAATATTATAAAGAGGAAAGGTTTGATTTTTTGTTTGTTTGTTTGTTTGTAATGAATAGGCTCCGAAACTACT
>CABEEJ010002376.1:0-80152 GCA_901482245.1 Timema douglasi
AGGATTCGGATTCGAGATTCGAAAATAAAATGTAGATTCGGATTCGAGATTCAGATTCGAGAAATAGTGGATTCGACCCATCTCTAATTTAAACCTGTACAAGCAAACCTACTATACTGAACAAAATAAAATTGACACATGTGAACGCTTGTTTTTAACATCATTACAGCATTTTATCTTTGAAACATAATAAAATAAATTAAATGATTGGTTTCAGTGATTGGCATAGTCGGCATCGGCATGATTCGACCAGCCCTAGATTGAAGTATTCTTTCATAGTGAGTTTACTTTACAACTGTTCACTCACAGTTGTAACAGAGATCAAATTCTATATATGTTATTATCACCGCGTCTTACTACCCATTCGGGTTATACGCACTTATGCTAATGTGTAATGGTGGAGTAATTGTGAGATGAAATGAAGGACCTACAGCATATTGTGGGATCCGAACCACGGTGAAGGCCTGGCCTTCCTCACACTCACAAGTTGTGATTAATACACGTCTTGTCAGAGGTGAAGGAAGGGTTTGGCAATCAGATAAATCTGTGCCGGGACCGAAATTCTCTACATAGTTTTCAAAAGAGATCTTTTTATATAAATTCCATAAGCTTGAGCATAAGACTGTCCTGAGACCTTAATGTTAAAGTGGAATGTGAACCATTATTTCCCACCTGTAGTAGAGTGCTTCCTTAGTACGGGGGGTACAGTGCCTGAACCTACTTGGCGCAGCTTCCAGTGCCTCGTTTGTTACTCTTGACTCCACTTGCTCCTGAATCACTTGGAATAAGGACTTCTTCTTGGACGCAACTCCATCACTGCACACAAGTGGTAAATATATCACTAAGATTTATTTAGAATATTTATAAAATGTCTTTGTGAATCTTCAAAACTTTCGACTTGGCTTAGAAGAAAATTTTGGCTTCGACAATTACAAAGCTTCACCAATAAAAATATTGACAGCTAAAATATTCAATTTATGTTAAACTATTGCCATTTTTAGTTGTTATATACATTACAAATGTATGTTCATATAAAATAATCTGAAGTAATAGATTTGAATGTTGTGATGGTTGCTTGATTTATCAAATTAGAATGAATTATTATAAACAAAAATATTCAATAAAAAAAACAAATTTCAAGTGATTTTAGTGTATAAAATTATATAAGCCCAATATAATAGTGTTTCAAAGCATTAAACAATTAACAACACATATTAAGATTTTGATTCAGCTAATATTTCATATATTCAATTCAAGTTTGCATTGAATTGAAAAGGGGATTTTGTGCATTCCTTTTGTCCATTAATTTTTGGTCACCATAAGACCTATACATAATCCGACCCCGACTATTAAGGGATCTTATTATTTGTGTCAGAAGAAACTAAGGATAGCTATATCTAAAATTAGATAAAACAAGTTTTTATGTAAACATATTTGTCTAATGACTATGAGTATGATGACAACCTGTGACAGCCTTATTTTTATTAATAAATGATGCATGAAAGTTTTTCCCCTAATAAATGTGAAAGGGCTAGTGTAGAGATAGGAAACAAGTGAAAAACTGCACTTGAATTTATGGTGAGTAGACAGGACTTGCTTGCTGTGAAAGGCAACACTTGTTCAGGCGTAGACATTTATTTGGAGGAAATTATACAGCAATTATAATCAGTTCAAATAACTAACAACAATGGTAGTGTTCAGTGATAGAGAAAAAACAACAATACTTCAGTATTGCCACACTATACACACAACAATTACATCAGAAACAAAAAACACAATATTAACATTGCAACACTGACAAAATTGAGCAGGAAATAAAAGGGGGGTTGTTATTAGCTAAATTCTGAGTTTTATAGGAAGAAAACTAACATTGATTGCGACTAAAATTTGATTGATGTATTATGTATAATAGTTCATCTAAAGAGTTTTAAAAAGTTTCTAATCATACTTCTTTACAGATTACTTAATGATTTGTCTTTTATACATTGATTTAACGGACTCATAATGAAATATAATTGTAATATTTTCATTTACTCCATTGTGGCAACATAAAAAGAGTGATCAAAAGATTGAATGTCCTGGGCCTTAAAGACCAAGTGGAGAGGGAGCGGCATGAGAGAAGCAAGGAATGGCTTCATTGGATGAGAAAGGATGAAGGTAGAAGAAACGGAGTAGGCTTTATAGTGAGGAAAGGACTACAAGCGAGGTAGTAGGGATTAACAGTAGAATAATGAAGATGACAATAATGACACAGAGGAAAAAAAGATGGAGGTGATACAAGTGTATGTCCCACAAGTGGGGTGCCCGGCAGGAGAAAAAGACAAGTTTGAGGAGACCTAGAAAGGCATATGGGAAACGAGTGTCAATAATGGGCGATCTGAAGGCAAAAGTAGTAAAAGAGAAAGTAGGGTTTGAGGAGGTGTCAGGGTAGTATGGATGGATAGAGGAGGGTAGAAGGCTGTTGGAGTTATATGCAATAAATAGAGTGAAAGTGGCAAACAGGTGGTATAAGAAGGAAAGAGAAAGTCATAAGATCACTTGATACAGTTGAGATGGGGAGCAAAAGTCAATGACAAGACTACTTTATCGTGGATGAAGAAATGAAAAGGCAGACCATAAACATTAAGGTAATACCAAGTGTTTCTTTAGATAGTGACCACAGGTTGTTGGTGGCAGACATAAAGGGATGGGAATATAGGAAAAAGGTAGTATGACAAGAAAGAAGAATAAAAGTGTGGAGGTTAAAAAATGAAGAGGAAAGAGAGCAGTACCTGAGAAAGGCAGGAAGCTTAATACCCAATGATGAGAGGCAAAGTGTAAAGGTTGAATGGGAAAGGTTTAAGAGCAGTCTGATGAGAGGTATGTGGGAGGACAAGTAATAAGAGGAAGTGGAAAAAGACACCCTGGTGAAATGACAAGGCGAAGGAAGCAGTGGAGAAGAAGAAGAGCGAAGCAAGGCCTAACCACCAAAAAACTGTAGGCCTCAAAGTGTATAGTTAAAAACATATAATTATGTAATTTTGGATAGTAATAACAATAACAACAGGGTGGCTACAAAAAAGTATTTTATAAAACTCCCTGACTTTTCCAGGTTTTTCATGCAACATTTTCCCTGACTACTTTTTTACATTTTTAATGGTGGATGATAACTCTTGTTTTATTTTTGTTGATCGCATATTAAAAAAGTTTGTATCTACTACACATAAACAGTTTTATGAGTTATTTTAAAAATTAAAATTTCATTTTATTAAGGTATTATAAACTTTTGTTTTAGTGTTTAGTTGTGAAATTAATGGGAAATTTTATACATATTTTTTAATTTCCTGACTTTTTCTTATTTTTAGTTAAATACCCTGATATTTCCCTGTCATTTCCAGGTTTTCCCTGTCTGTAGCCACCATGAATAATAATAATTCAGCAGAAGAGAGTAAAAGACTAAAACACAGACTGGAATGTGGCAGCATGTCTAGAGGTTAAGCATGGTCACTTATATTCTGTTGTTGCCTGTTCAGACGTGTCTCTTTATTCTTGGAAGATAGATAGAATGTTGTATTTATATTATACTAGCCAATAGCCCTTGCTTCGCGAGGGTTTCATATTTTTGGTAATTACTGAGCATATTGAATTTATATAATATATTATATATATATATATGAGGTGTAATGATTCAGTAAAACCAATTGTTTAAAATAATTGTTCATGCTATGATTATTTATACTGATTAATTCCAATTATCAATTAGTTATTAATAACTATTGGGAAGTATGCTATAGAGAATGATAATAGTTATTGCAACTAATACAAAAGGATTGTATGCATACAAAAATATATTTCACGCATAACCAGCAAAAGTTGGAATTAGATTGTTAGTTTTATCAACGATAAAACAATATTTCTTTATCTGGTTATGTAATCTTTGCATAGCCCACACGCAACCCAGATGCAGTATGTATATAAGTGTTTTCTTAGTAATTTTGATCACTAAGTTCCTACCTAGAAAATTTTGAGTTAAATTTTACTTTAAAAAACAACAATTAGTCGACATAATTATTGCCAACTACGATTAATTGCTGATGCGCTAATAATCTCCCAGTAATGATTCATCGGTTTACACCCCTAATATATATATAATATGATACTGGTAGGCATTATGTGATAGCTGTTATGATTCTTAGCGTTACCTGAGAGACACCACAAGGAGGTTACCATACACAGTCTCTCTGTCATGTTCGGGCCGAGGAATTTTGATTGGCAGGCCCCCCTTCTTACTACCATTTGTTCGGGGAATTTTTGTTGGCAGACCCCCTTTCTTACTGCCTTATCATGATTTGGTTGGAAAATTTTGGTTAGCAGACCCTCTTGCTTGCTGCCATGTCATATTCCTTATGTGGCTGCCTGCCTATTTTGAAAGGACTTCTTGCTTTATGATATTAACCGTCCCCTCATGCGCCAGAACAACCAGGCTCCTTGGTGTGCTCACCCTGGAGAATGGTACGTAGAGCTGGCCGTGGGAGAAACAGTCTTCCTTTAAATCAACCCACACTTCCTTCAATGTCGGATTCTGAGCCTTGTTGATGGTCATTGCAAAGCACACTTTCAGGGAGAACTGGACTCTCTTAGACTCGAAGGAGTAATCTGAAGGAATGAGGGGAATGTGTGGTATAAATACTGTTTCCCTATAACCACGCCTTGTGAAAATAGCTGCCTCGGTGATGTTGCAACGGAGAGCCTTCATTTGCAGTCTGCTTCCACTGCACAACATGATGGCCGTGCCAACCTTCAAGAGAAGTGTGAGGAGGGAGCCCAGGGGGGTTGAGGGTGTGCAAAAACTCTACCGGGTAGTTAACAGCATCCTTCATCTCCACTACTGAGTCCATTGACTGATATATCATCTCCTCCGATACAAACATGTTGAGCAGGAGGTTGTTGGTCTCATTTGCCTTATTGTTTCTAGGAGTTAGAATTGCCCTCTCCCTTAACCATGGCATAGGTTTTCGTCTTATGTTCTTTAAGTAGGAATAAATGATTGTAGTCATACTGTTCATATCCTTAACTAATTGGCACATGCTAGAAGAAAGGTTTATTTTTCCATCTATCGCCTTCAGCTTGCCTTCTCCCAATTCTAGCAGACTGTATACAAACTCCTCAGCCGTGATATCACTTTTCAGATGAACTCTCATATTTTTTCTTTAATGACAGCATTTGAATTTTCGACCATAGGTATGATTATTTAAGACAGGCCTTGACTTCATCGGCTCGGGTCCCCCCGAGTAATACTGGCAGGGTCTGCCTAAAGTCCCCCGCCAGCAAGACAGTAACACTACCCATCAGCTTGTCACAGCTGCAAATGTCCTGCAGCATGTGGTTTGGAGCCTCTCTCCCCTCCTTATGTGACATGGTACATTAGTCACATACAATAAGTTTGCAATCTCGAAGCACCTGGGCTATGTTGCTGTTTTTTAAAATGTTGCATATGGGGGTTTCTGTGTGATTCAGATTGAAGGGGAGTTTGAAGGCAGTTTTAACCCCCTCCAAAAGCATTGCAGCGATGCACGATGAAGCAAGAACCATAGCAATTCCCCTGTTACTTCTTCTAACTTTGGCTAGTAACAGGTTTATCAAGAATGTTTTTCCTGTACCTCTTAAGGCATTCAAGAACATAACACTGCCATCTCCACCGTCTAACCTTTTAATAACACTCTTGTAAACCATCATCTGATCACCCATTAGCCTTGGATCGTTGTCCTCCACTATTTTCTACAGAGCATTAACGTCGTAGCTCAATTCCCTGAGGTAGTTTCATCACGCGTTGTTTCAGGCAAGCTGTAGTGGTTGAGAGTACGTCCTGCCATTGAGACCACCACATCTTCCAACAACATCAGACACTTTTTGAATATCATGTCCAGACCCTGCTGAACATCATTCTCTGAACAATCCATCTCCATCTGTAGTTTAATGTCCTCTGAAAAACTGTCCTTGTGCTTCTCCCATAGCAGGATCGGGTCTGAAATCTGGCAGAAAATCAACACAATTGCAAAAAGTTCTCTCAGTTTGAAAGGAGAGTCGGATAAGGCCGCTCTTTCCAAGTTTTGTCCCAGTGACCATCGTCTTCCAACAAATCCAACGCTCTGCAAGCGGATCATGAGGTACAGATGACGACACTTCAAGTTATTAAGGTGAACCGTGTATACACTGCCTAAAACATGATCCTTCTTCACTCCAGAGTGACCTTGGATTCCCTTCCTTTGCCTCCTCCTGCTGAACCCGTTGTCTTTCCACAAAGAATTTCATCATACAGGAGCTGTTTGGCAAAGTCGTCAATCTTGCACAGTTCGAAGTAGCTCATGAGTGTCGTTTTGGGAGGGTTATTCACTTTGTCCATCACACTGTTTTCTGTGAAGTATACTCTTTGGCCATTCTCAAGGTGCACTATAAGATGGACCACAGAGAGATATCTCTCATGAATAAGAAACTCGAGGATCCGCCAGACAGCTTCCAACTGCTGATGTATAGTCCTGTTTGGTAGAGTGTAACTTTATCTTTCTCATTCTCTAGTGCGAATGCTGCCTGATCAATGCCCTTGTCGACGTACTTGTATATATATGTTATCAACTTGAATTAATTGCAGTACTCAACATTGATGTGAACCTGGAAGGTACAAGATAGCACAGGATTGAACAACACCATTCAGCAATTGTCCCGCTCCATTCCATTGACTTCGACAGTGAAGCCTCCATCATTCGGGATCTTCACCTGTACTGTGGATATCCATCGTCTCCTGTTTGGGTCTCAATGATGAAGGGTCGAGTGTACCGCTTGGTGCAGCAGCCACCTGACATGAATGGAGAACTTTTTTTGAAACTGTCGCATGGTCCATGGATCATGTGCTCTTCACTATTTCGTCCAGGGCAGGAACTACCTCAGGGTCTGGTATCTCAGCTCTTATGACTTGGTCGATGAGCTGTGGCAAGATCCTGGTCTCCAACCACAGCAGGATCTGAATGTGTGGTAGACCTCTCTTATGCCATTCCACCGAGTACATAAAGCACTTCGTACTCCCAAAAATGCTTCCTTTTGTTAATAGATTCATGATCTTCTTCCCCTTAAGATGGAAAACCAGACTTAATATGTCGTGGCGATCCTGAGCCTTTTGATCTAGTAGTGAGGCCTTTGCTATCTCCTTCCATTTCAAATTGCAGGTAAATGTTATGAATAAATCAGGCCGACCGTAGTGGCACACTTACATCATGGCATCCTGCATTCACACCTTTTTATTATATCTCGAAACAGTATCCATGGCAGATTTGAAATCCCTCACATGCCCCCGAAAAGATCACAAGTAAACCTGAGCCTCCTTACACTCTCACCAGGATCCCCCAAACCTACTAATAATTGTCCATTCCAGTACAACTCAAACCTCCAGGGGTACAACTAGCCTGCCACCTTCAGCTCACTGGCGGTACCATAGACATTTCAACACATTACGTCTCCTTGCTGACACAAAGTTATTTCACTCATTGTCCATCGTAAACACCTGAAATATGTCCCAATTCTCAGATATATAGTCTATTATTTGGTATAGCAGCTCATGGCCTAGGCTGTCAAAGCCAAACACGGCGTATGATAACGCATAATAAAAATTCCTCCATCACCATTCATATGCACAACACGTTGAAGCACCTCTATACCATCTACCAAGATATTTTCGATCTCCATTACACAAATTTATAACAAACTGTTAAATAACCTTGAATCCAAATACGAAATTGTATCGCACGACAAAAACATATTTGCTGACCAAGTATGAAACTTCGATATAACCCACCAAAAATCAATTAAATATAAAAATAATTTTACATTACTTCACAAAAATTAATGCACAAACTTTATATGAGTTAAATTAAACTAAGCAATAAACCTTATTGAAGAAACTTTAAGGAAAAAAGCACACCATATTCCACCAAAGAACATTCATGCAATTAATAATGTACATATAGAGAAAAAAGGAACACCACCACTCACCAAAGTGCATGGCAATCAACTTTGTTCCTACGATCTCTATTTAAAAATAGATATTTGCTTATAACTAGTAAAATGTTATAAATTGTTTGTATTAGTTTGGCAAATGTTGAAAACCTCCAACCCCTTTTTCCCAAAAAACTCTTTTTAGCTATCAATTTTCTATCACATGGAAAGTAGTTGTGAATATTCTTGCTAAATTTCACATCTCTACTTTTACAGGTTAAATAGATATAGCTCAAGTCGATAACCCCAACCCCTCCCCGTTTACTCATCCAGGAAGTTTTTTTTTTCTTTGAAAAACCGTTGAACTATTTATTTATTTTTAAGAAGACTATATTTCCTGAGTGTCACGTTTATTGATTTAGTGGTTTCAAAGATATAGCGGTTTATCGAAAAACGCACCCCCTCCCCGTGTGACACATTTTCGTTCAAAATACTTTTTTTTTACTTTTCAAAAAACTGTTGAACACAGATTTCTTTGTGTTTTTAAGAAGAGTATTTTCCCCAAGTTTCACATTTCTAGCTTCGTCCCTTAGGACGCTAATATCAAAAATTCGACGAATGCTCGTTTCTTCGATTTTGATGAAGAGCCCTCGGGCCAGATTTCATGTTTCTAGCTTAAGCAGTTTTGAAAAAAGACTATCTTTTCAACCCGCTTTTTCACCCCTTTAGGGGTTGAATTTCGCATAATCCCTTCTTATCGGATCGGATGCCTAAAGACTGAAGGGGCCTCTCTGCAAAATTTTAAGATTCTAGGTATGGGGTTTGTGATGTACAGTGATGAGTGAGTCAGTCAAGGATTTTGTCTTTATGTATATAGATTTTATTATATAATTTTTAAATTATCAGTTTTTATTATTATTGTTTATATAGAAATGAATTACTGGTGTGAGTAGGCACCATAATTATTAGGGGTGTACCAATTTGGATACTGATGAATCGTTATTGGGCGATTATTAGTGCATTGGCAATTAATCGTAATCAATGATTACTATGCTGATTAATCATCTTTTTTAAGTAAAATTTATAGACAAATTTTCTAGGGTGGGAGTTTAGTGATCAAAAGTGGGGGGAGGAGGGGGGCGGGAACTTCACTTATATACACACACTGCATCTGGGTTGCGGGCTATGCAAAGATTACATAAACAAATAAAGAATTATAAGTTCATACTGATAAAACTAACAATCTAGTTCCAACTTTCACTTGTTATGCAAAGATTAATAAAAAATCAATATTATCAAAGTTTTAACTGTTGATTTTTAAATAAAATTTTCTTGTATTAATTACATTAACTGTTATTATTCTCTTAAGCATATTTCCTAATAGTCATTGTTAAGTAATGGATAATCGGAATTAATCAATGTAAATTATCATTGCATGAAAAATTATTTTAAGCAATCAATAATCGGTTTTACTGAATTGGTAACCCTAATAATTATAATAATCTTTTTATCTTTATTAAATATTTATATTGGATAACCACAGCCAAAGCTTTTAATTATTTTTACTCTTACAACAATTAGTAGTGTTTCAAACAGTTTATTTTTTAATCCAAAATGAAGTAATCCACTGTTTGTGCCGAAATATTACTTTATTTTTCCTAAGATCGCTTTCTTCATTTAACTGATATTTATTAGGTTTTTTTTCTTTATTTTTATCAATTTCAATTACTATAAAAATATTTAAAGAATTCAAACTTGGCCCAATATTTGCAAACATTCTAAGAAATTGATAGTCTTAATAAAAAAAACATTAGATAAAGAGAGACTGCTTACAATGCCATTCTAAATTAAAATGCTCAAAAAAAGAAATTTAACTGTAAATCTATACATCTATCTAATTCACTAAGGATTTTAATATTGTTGGAAATTGTGGGGCTTGGTTAAGTTGTAGGATGGTGGCAAATGGCTTATTTTACTTGTCTCAAGCTCGAGGACCGGGGAAAGATAAAAGTTTTTCCCTGTAAAATAATGCAACAGCAGGGCCACAATTATCTATGAAACATGCCACTAGTAGCTTTATGTTTTGAAACATATGTTGTTGCTTCTGTTATAATGATAAAAAAGAGTGATATTATATGACATATAGTAAAGCTCACCTGAAGGCCTCCTTGTGCCTCCACAGTATGTCGTGTGGGAGTAGACTTGTGTTGCTGAAGGCAGAACGAAGCAGGTGTTTCTCCACACCACCTTGGGGCTGCCTGGTCTCTTCAGGGAGACTGAGATAATAGCTGGAGAATTGTAGGTCTAGGAACGGCACCCGCAGCTCTAGGCTGGGGAAATACATTCATTTATACCAAGGTTATTTGTAATAGAGCACTTGGCTAATTCATGGTTTAAATTAGGAGGGATAGCCACCACACTTTCATGAGTGATACTGGAGTAGAAATTGTTTAGAGAAAGCACTAAAAAAACACACATGTTTGGAGACAAGCTTTCACTGTCACAGACAGCTTCTTCATATGCTAAAACCGATAAGCTGAGCTTTAATCAGTGTTACGTCGCCAAAGTGCTAATATTTCTCAACAAAGGACTCTGCAACTCTACACAACTAAAGATATGGGAACAAAATATCACCATATCCAGACAATCCTCTAACCTCAAATTTAGATGAATTACTACTTTCTACCAACATACTTATTAATATTTTTACCATTTCAGTAATAATAGTATATATGTATGTAGTTATATACACCTTTTAGTTTTTCTATCAATTTAATCTATGTGCTACCATCTATGCAATGAAATAATAGCTAAAACCAATCACTTGTTGACAGTCAACCTTGCAGTACAGCCAAGAGTATTAATTAATCTTTACCTGGAGAATCTGTATGTGACAGTAAAGACTTGTCTTAAAAAATATGTGTTTGTTTTAGTGTTTTATCCAAACAATTTATATTATATTCATTTATGTTGGTCAATGTGTTGGTATGTTGTTTTGTTCTGGTCGTAGGAGCGAACTGTAAAAACTTAAGAGGTCAACATGTGATTGCTTTGGCTTCAAAGTTACACTTCCTTTCTGAAAACCTTTCAAAAACCTAAATTTAAAGGTGCAAAAATCTAAATTAAATATGAAGTATTTTATTTTTCACAACATTTCAAATAATCACTTGACCTTTCAAAATAATTTTATTGCAAAAGTGTTTGATTTTTTTTTCCTTCACAACACATCTTACTACCCATCTGGACTATTTAGATATTTACATAAATTGGATAGGAACTAGGAAGGCATTATTTAGAGGAAAAGTACCCACATTTGAGGGGAGTGAATGTGGGAGACTATTTAGGAAAAAACATCATCCATACACAAGCCGAGATTTAAATTTTGACTTGTCATCTGCAAACCAGTCGATAATGAGACTATGCGAGCACCAATCTGGGTTGTTTAGTTAATTGTGTAAAATGTGCAGCATTTGTCTATATTAAGTTGTTAGTATGGAAAGGGCTAAAAATTGAAAATTTTACTTCTTGCCTTTTCTCAAAATTAAGTTAGCTTTTTTTATCATCTTTTTTTTTCTTTTTTAATTTTCCTCGCAAGTTTCAAATTTTGATTCACATTTTAAAACGCGACCTTCGCATACACTTATTTGTATTAAGTTATGCTTGGTGAGCTTTGCAGAACCTACCATAGCCAAGCGCTGACTCCATCTCTTGAATGTTTGGTTGGAATCCCGGCTGAGGACATCTAGTGAAGCAGTACACTTGGTTCACACTCCACTATACTCAGCTGGCACTGGACAGTGATAATCCGAGTGGGTTAAGTGCCAGAAAAACATCAATTATAACAAACTATTGAAATCCAATTAAGTCTACTTTAAATGAAATAATGTATCAATGATAACTAGTTTCAAGGAATTAATTGCTATATATAATGTTTTTATTTGCTCCATATGTGGTTTTCCAAATGAGGATAAGTTTCTTGTAGTGAATATTATACCTAGTGATGTGTGGGGGAAAAAAAGACAAAATTATCACCATAAAAAATAGTTTAGTCAAATACTTTTTTTTCTCAAATGTATCTTAGAAACATGTTAAGAATAGTAGTTAAATTTCTCACATTGGTAAGATGTTTTTAGTTTTTTATGTTATTATCTTGAGGTGTAGATGTAGTTCAGCCTCTTGGCAGGTTCAGTTGTGATCCTCCATGTCTCTCGATCCTGGGCAGTCTTAGTGTTTTCATATCTGCCCCCAACCTTGATTGAATCCAGCATTTGGTATCTCTTCTTTATCCTCTCTTCCCATTTAGTTTGCAGTCATTCCTTTCTCATCAAATGTCCATGTAAACTTATCTTTCTTTCCTTGATTTTTCTATAATTTGGCTATTTTTTCATATTCTTCTCAGCACTTCCTCGTTTTTAATTACACTTCATTCTCCCTCAACTCCACATTTCCAGAACTACTATCCTTCTTTCACCATCTTTCCTTATGTGACTGCACCTATCAACATCACACTCCAATCAAAGCATTTTGATAATATTTTTCTCAATTCTTTGTTCAGCAGCCCGCATACTAAGTTCCTCGTCTTATTAAATCTTTCTTTTCGCATAGCTATTCTCGATCTTATTTCCAATGAATAGTACATTACTTCATTGCTAATTTTCCTTAGGTACTTAAACCATCTCACTTGTTCAATATCTTCTCCTAATGTGATGTATATCCTTTCTCCTTTTCATTCCATGTTCCTCACATTTTGTGAGTATCTCAATCACTTTTTACTTACTATCTATATTATCTAAAAACATGACACACTCCACTCTTCTTCCACATATACTTACTCCTCCCTATCCATCCAAACAGTTTTTAGTTAAAGTGGGTGAGAGGCAGCATTCTTGCCTGACTCCTCTTCCTAACCTAATCTCTTCAGTCAGCTCTCCTCCTATCGTCACTCTAGCTCTCTATTTCAAGTACCCATATTTAATCAGCCTTCTTTGTTTTGAGTTAATTCCATGTTTTTTCAGTAATAACTAAAGTTTGGCCCATCTCTCGTGGTTATTCTGCAACCTTTATCATCATCATCCATATTTCTCTCCTTTTTCAATTTAAATTCTTCCTCCCTCATTCTATTTTTTCAGTCATTTAACTGTTCTATGTACTCCATCCATATGTTCACTATCTCTTGCTGTTCACTTACCATTCTTACATGTTTTGATTCTATCTCAAAGCTAACTCAACTTTTTTCTTTAAATGCCAGCTCTATAGCCTTTTTATGTATCAAATCAGAACTACCTTTGTTTTCTAATTATCCTATTTCACTTCACATTTCTCTCTTCCACTTTTATTATTTGGCTTTATCAGTCTCTCTCTTATAAGCTCATTGTTTAGCTTTCTGTATTTTCTCCTGACATTGCTTGAATCTATATTTTCCATCTTCTTTCATTATTAACTATTGTCTCGTTTTTAATCCATTCTTTCTTTATTTTCTTTCTGGTCTTAATTCCTATGGTTTATTTTGCTCCTTCTTTCAGACTATTTCCGAGGGGTTTCCATCTCTCGTTTAACATTATTCATCTCCCCTTTGATCTTTATCTTGTTCATTAATTGGTTTCCCATTTCCTCGGGTTTGCCTGCTTTTTTCAGCTTTTCAATATTAATTTAGTCTTTTATTCCCTTTTGATGTCCTTTTTTTTAACCTGATGCACATCCCTGATATTATTAAACTGTAGTCTGAACATATATCTGCCCCTGGATATTTTTTGCTCCTTTCTACACTATTTCTATAGCTCTCGGTTGTATTAAATGTAATTTGGTATCTTTATCTATTTATTTTTTATATGCAAGTGTACCTTCGCCTTTTATGATTGGGCTCATTTCATTTCTACTTCCTTGACGAAGTTTTCCTACTCTTTCCATCACTACCTTCCCATACTGCTGTATTACAATCTTCCATTACTATTATATGAGAATTTCTTTTTTCCGTTTCAGTAATTCACTCTGTCCTCTTATAACAATTCTCCACTTCCTCTGAGTGTTGGCTGGATGGAATGTACATTTATATTATTACTGGGCCTTTACTTTTCCCTCCAAGCTTCATTAACATTGTTCTTTTGTTGATGTACTTTTTTTATTATCTTATCCTTAAACTTTTTTTCTATTCTAATCCATACTTAACACTATGCTTCTCTCTTGAGTAATACAGTAGATAATCTCCACTCTCTTAAAACTCCACTTTCCAGAATCTCATTTCACTAATTCCTAAAATATCTATTTAAATTTCCATCATTTCTCATTTGGAATTTTCAAGTTTTCCTCTTTGAAGTTATGTTCGCACATTACATGTTTCTATCGTTGTCTTCTTATTTTCCTTGCTGTTAGCCACTTCTTCTCTTCCTTTCACATACTCATTATCCTCCTTCTCATCATCATCAACTGTTTCCAGCCTGTGGCCAGGTCAGTTTAGTAAAATACCTCCCACTTCCTCTATCCTTTCAAAACTCCTACTCCTTTAATTGCTTCCATTCTCCTCATCTCGCTTTAACACTTTCTGCTATCTGCTCTTACCATCTCTTTCTTGACCACCCCTGCGTTTTTTTGATCATATACTTCATTTACAATTTACCCCAACTCTTCCCTGGATAACTTCGTTCATAATCTTGTTTCTAATCGTTGGCATGCTACTCACAAACTTCATTCCCATGGCCTCCACTTTCCTAGTCTCTCTTACATTCATAGTCCATGTTTCTGTTGCATGTGTGGCAATAGGTACGCCTTGTACAATACTTCCTCACACTCCGAGGGGACTTCTATTCTCCATAGCAGGTCTCTTATGCCTCCCTGCTGTTCTCTGCTCATTAAACCCTCCCTACTTTCACTTTTCTCCTCGATCACACCTCCAAGATATTTTACGTTCTGCACTTTTCTCAGCTCTACTCCTTCCAACATTATAGCTTTATTAGATCTTATCCTATTCCTTGTCATTACCATCACTTCACACTTTGCCATGCTAAATTTCATTCCACATTCTTACTTCTTCATTTCATTCTTTTAGTTGTTCCTGTACTCCCTCTTCCTTCTCTCTCCCCCCCCCCCTCCCCGCCATACCATCAAGTCATCAGCAAACATCATGCCTTTCAATTTTCTCCTCAGAGTTTTTCTGCCACTTTGTTCATGACCTTTTCCATTACCATTACAAATAGTAATGGTGATAGGGCACTCCGTTGCTTCACTCCATTTTTTATTTGGAACCACTTCGTCCTTCCACTCTGTGTTAAAACAACTCCTGTTATTCTTATATATGCTTTTCACCCTCATTACTACTTCTCTTTCCACTTCTGCCTCCTCCATCATTTTCCAAACTTTATTTCTATCAACGCTATTCTATGTCTTCTTGATTCCTTAAATTCCATTAACAAGTCTTTCCCATATTCATACCCTTTTTCTATCAGCTGTCATACGGCAAAGATTATTCTATTGTAAATCTATGTTTCCTAAATCTGTACTGTTCCTCTCTCCACCTTTTATTTTATTTCTTATTCTCTTTCCAGAGTCTTTTCATATATTTTTGTACCGTGCCACCTCAGAGTTATCCCCTTATAATTTGTACACCTCTTCCTGTATCCTTTCTTGAAAACAGGTATTATAACTCATTTAGCTAAAATTCTTATACCTTGTTCTCCTTCCAAACCACACTCAGCACACTGTATATATAACCAATGTATACCTACTTCACCTGCTACCCTTATCATTTCCACAGTCAGTTCTTCCACACTCGGTGCTTTTCCTTGTTTCATCCTATGTAATGTGTCCTCCATTTCTTTCCTCCTATTCTTCTATTTCTTCCTGCTCCTCTCTTTCACACTCATTCCTAACCTCTTTCAAGTTACACATTTTCTCCAAATTTATCATCCATAGTTCCTTTTGTTCCTCTCCCATCTTCAACGTTCTTCCTTCTTCCTCTATCATTCTAACTTCATTTTTCTCTCCCCTTCTGTTTATTACTTGGCTTTATCTTCTTTCTTGTCTTACTACTTTCCCCCTTCATTCCCATCCCTTTATGTCTGCCACCAACAACCTGTGGTCACTATCTAAAGAAACACTTGGTATTACCTTAATGTTTATGGTCTGCCTTTTCATTTCTTCATCCACGATAAAGTAGTCTTGTCATTGACTTTTGCTCCCCATCTCAACTGTATCAAGCGATCTTATGACTTTCTCTTTCCTTCTTATACCAGCTGTTTGCCACTTTCATTCTATTTCTTGCACATAGCTCCAACAGCCTTCTTTCTACCCTCCTCATTTTTCTCCCTAGCCTTCCCTTCCTAACACCTCCTCAAACCCTACTTTCTCTTTTACTACTTTTGCCTTCAGATCGCCCATTATTGACACTCGTTTCCCATATGCCTTTCTAGGTAATTCCCATCCCTTTATGTCTGCCACCAACAACCTGTGGTCACTATCTAAAGAAACACTTGGTATTACCTTAATGTTTATGGTCTGCCTTTTCATTTCTTCATCCACGATAAAGTAGTCTTGTCATTGACTTTTGCTCCCCATCTCAACTGTATCAAGCGATCTTATGACTTTCTCTTTCCTTCTTATACCAGCTGTTTGCCACTTTCATTCTATTTCTTGCACATAGCTCCAACAGCCTTCTTTCTACCCTCCTCATTTTTCTCCCTAGCCTTCCCTTCCTAACACCTCCTCAAACCCTACTTTCTCTTTTACTACTTTTGCCTTCAGATCGCCCATTATTGACACTCGTTTCCCATATGCCTTTCTAGGTATCCTCAAACTTGTCTTTTTCTCCTGCCGCGCACCCCACTTGTGGGACACACACTTGTATCGCCTCCAACGTTTTCCCTGTCAGTTAATGTCATCTTCATTATTCCACTGTTCATCCCTGCTACCTCGCCTGTAGCCCTTCTCTTACTATAAAGCCTACTCCGTTTCTGCTCCCCTTTCTCATTCAATAAAACCATTTCTTACTTCTCTTATGCATAGTACTCAGCCTTGTTATATTCCCCTTCTGGAGATCCAAGTGAATGGAAGGTTTACCTCCGGAATCTTGTACAAAAAGTTTCATATCATAAACATCTTGAGAATTATATAGTGTAGTAGTTTCCCATTACTTTCTACACAAGAAGTAGGGTTCCCAGCCTATTTCAGCCACCCATTCAGAGTGAGATGCTGTTTGCAAGCCACTCAATATGAGACAGACAATGTGGTTTCACCATATCTGGCTAACCTCACTCAGTTTATCCTGCAAAAACCCATGCATTTTCTGGGGTGTGGCATGTAGAGACATGAGAACAATATATTCCCAAATCACATCACAAAGTTAAGATTTTGAGCATACAAGATACTGGCTGGTTGTTCATACATATTACATCATAGTTATTATTATTTATTTAAACCATTCCATGTCAATGTATTAAGAGTATAAATAGAATAGCATAGGTATTTAAATAATAACTAGCTAGTGGCATACATTAATCATATTCTTCCTATACTTTTCATACATCTTAAAAATAAAGGTAAATTAGTTAAGTAGGTAATCATTCTAGCCAGAGCAAAAGGAGAAGAATAAGGTGCCTAAAGCTGCAGCGCTGCACCCCAACTAGGCTTAAACTCATAAAATCTGGTTTTTCAGTGGCTTCATGTTTAAATCCTTACTGGGTGTACCAGAGTTTTTTTTCTTCTAAATAACACGAGTTTTTTTTCTAAATAGTTTGTCACTCTCCCTCTATACAAATGCAAGTACAAAAATGTGGAGAGCCTACATGAGATGATAGGGGGCACAAAAAATATCAAATGCGCTGAAAATGTTTTACTGTGGTAAGAAACTCTATATCACGATGAAAAACTAGGGGTCTGCAAGCACAAATTTGTTGGTTTGAGTTTATTTTGAGTAAATTTCATTTGAAGTTTTTGCGTTTCGCGTTGAGTCAAACTTATGTTGAATAATTATATAATTTTAAAACTTTGTTATGTAAATAAAAAGATTAAATGTTAACATTATTTTATATTTTTTTAATGAAATAAGACTCATAAATTAAAAAAAAAAAACGTTTTAAAGTCTTAACTTGCTTATTTTTAAATAACTAATTACAAGTCAATTGTTCTTAAGGAAAGTTAAAATGAAAGCATTCATGAAAATATGTTTGAATGTGAAGATTTAGCAATATTAAAAAATATAAGCTCATCTGGAATTCAGCTGTTCACTTGGTGATGGCCTCTTAAACGGAGAAATAAATTAGTGCATCAATGATTTTTTTTAATATACATAGTACACTTTTACATCAAGATGTACTTGAGCCCTCTTTGTTATGTTCTCCCCCCTCCACACCACCAAGCCCCCAACTCCATCATCCCTGATAATAAAGTAAACAATTAAATATACATCACCAGACATATAATGCAAGGCAAAGAAAGAACCTTTTCAAGGAGCTAAAATTGTGAGCCCACAAATCTTTTGAGCCTGAGATTGAGTATTTATTTAAAGCTGGGCTCAAAGCTCAAACTGAGTATAGCAACCACCAGATAGTAAAAGAAATTATTTTTGGTTCAACTTGTCAGTCAGGCATGAGTGATGCTCCACCTTGCTTCACAGCTAGGAGTAAAGAAGGTAAAATGAAGAGGAAATATACCTGAATTTGTGTTTAGGGAGAGAGATAAATCATTTATGAATAAACACTCTAAGTACACTTAGCCGGGATTCGAATTCCATCCTCCTTGTCACCAGCAAAATAGACAAAATGAGTTTGACACTTAGATTGAGTACCAACTAGTGCAGTTAGTAGTATATTATGACTAATCTTGCCGCTTATACTGATATGTAAACATTACATAAAATCAGAAGCTAAAATATTTTAATTTTTTTGGGGATGTGTACACTTTGTAAGGTAGCATTCTAACTCAACAATTACAGTATGGCCCAATATTATTATATGAACCATAGTCTTAGCTCATCAAGGTAATTTTGCTACCTTTTATGGTAAAGAGTGTTCAATGAGAGTAAAACATTATGTGAACATATTCAATCATACCATTGAGTGCATAAAAAAATATACATATCTATGAAAAATATTGAAACCAAAGGTGCAATATCATTTCTCTTGTACATGTTTAAAAAGTAAGTATAAATACCCATCTGAAGTATTAGTTTTAACTACATATTTCCCTTTTCTTGCTAATCAATGCAACTAAATAACTTTAAAAAAAGTCCCACCTAAAGGCTGATGTAGTCCTGTCTGCCCTGAGACCATCGTACAAGTAGATGTCCTTCAACAAGCGTAGACTCTCAGTATGGGCATCATTTGGGGATGGTGCATCCCTGAAGTAAATATACCCTTGGGCCAACTCATCTGCCCCTTCACCGCTCAATATCACAGTGGAGTCTGTGCTTTCCTTGATATACCGAGATAGCAAGTACATTCCTGGAAAAGGTGTTCAATATGTGATCAGTGGTACTAAAATAGAGCACAAGGGTAAAATCGTTGGTTAAACTAGGAGGAATAGCTAGCACTTAACTGACATACTTGAGTAAAAATTGTTTAGATAAAACACTTAAAACAACCAACATATTTTTTTAAGGATGACCTTTCACTGCTACAAACAGCTTGTCCTTAGAAAAGTGTTTTTAAATGTCTTATTTTAACAATTCTTATTTCAGTATCACTCAGATATGTGTGCTGGCTAGCCCCTCCCCCCTCCGTAATTGATTTGAAAGAAATATGTATGTATTTTCTAAAAGGCTCTTTCTATGAAAATGGGACTGCAGTTTTCCCTCATCTCATAACAATGATGGTTCAGACTTACCTACAGATGCTCTGACAGTGGTAATATCTGCAGTTTCCAGGTGGTAGAGTACTGCATCTAATGCTTGTATCACATCCTCTGCTGTAAAGAACACTTCATGGTGCTCTGAGCCGATATGTGCTGCTACCTTCCTCGCTGCTACGATGTCAGGACTGTCCTCCATGCCAATAGCAAATGTCTAATAATAAACAATAAGTACATTCTGTTTAATAGAGACGTGCTAAAATCATTTGTTATATAGTCAACTTGCTATATTTTCAACAAATATCAAAGAGCAGAAATTGAATGGTTAAATTTATTAAATTTTTGATGTAAATTATTTTTGATTTCCTTTCTATGGGTATTTTATATTTAATTATTGGCAGAGTGTAAAAAAAACCTACAAAACATAATATTAGACACCAAATGTTCTCTAGGTTTGAGACACTTACAATCCTTAAAGTTCTTCTAGTTTGAAAGTGGTCACATAAATGTTATTTTAGGTTTGAAGCCTCTGGCCTTAAATATTAACAATGTTTGAAATTCCTTGAATTTTATCTAGGTTGTAAGGTTTCCCATGACAGCTAACGTGCTTCTCACAAACTTCATTCCCATGGATTCTACTTTCCTACAGTAGCTCCATGGCTTCTTTGGTGCTGAGTGACAACTGACGGCTTTGAAAAGTTACCAGACCAAATTATGTATCCCTACGCCGAACCATATGATCTGCAAAAACATGTGTTTAGCAACGGTCACTTCTGACAGTAAAAATTTAGGTATATACCCATATGTTGACTGTCAGAAGTCAGCTGTGAACTGTCAGTCAGCACCAAAGAAGCCACAGGGCTACTGTAGTCTCTCTCACATTAATTTTCATGCCCATGTTTTTGCTGCATATGTGACAATAGATCCAAAGTATGCCCTGTACAACACTTCCTTACACTTAAATGAAAATTCTCTTTTATTATAGAACAACTCCCCCTTCTTCCTGAATAAAATAATTGTCAAAAATATTTTTTTAATTAACCAGCTCATAGGAAAAAACAAAAAGAGGATCTCAAGAACATTTTGGTCTTGCTTCCACGCATTAGTTACAGTATTTTATGTGTATGTATACTTATTTTAAAGACTAAATATTCATGCTTTCATACACAACAGATTTACTGTACCTGTATTTTATATGGGAGGTTGGCCTCCTTGGCCAATTGTACAGTTAGCGCTGCCACAAGACTAGAGTCCAGCCCCCCAGACAAGAGGCAGCCAATACGACGTTCAGCCATCAACCTCTTCTTCACAGATGCTGTCAGCAGAGTCCTGATATTCCCCGTAACACTCTTTTTCTGCAGATCTGAAGCAAGTTATACACCATCCGGATGGTCTGACCATGACATGACACATGACGGGGATATTCAATGACTGTCTACTGTTCTAAAGAAGGTTGGTTCTATAAGGAGGTTTTCTATCCAAATGACTGCTGTTGCAATTCCTTCTCAATCGGTTTTCTTATATCAAACTAATCACTTGTGTTGCTGTCGATTGTAGCAAAAGACCACTTTGGTGGTTGAATGGTTTCAACTTTAAGGTGTCACTCTCCCAAGAGAATGGACTGCAGATAATGAGAAAATCTGGGTTCGAATCTTGGTCAGGTGTTTTATTCTAAATGGGTTTCTCATCTCTAACACAATGGGGTAATTAGTAAATATGTGTATAGGCCAAACAGGTAGCAAAATGCTGATGAAAAATATAAATAAATTGTATCTATAAAAATTTAATAAAGAAACGATTGTTAAATTTTAAAATAAACATACTATTCTTTATAGGCTGTTATTTACCAGCAATCACAAGTATTAATTCTATGACCATTGACCAACCATATATAAGATCTAATCGACCCATTTACATGTATCTTATGATTTTGATCACAAAGTTTAGGTCTAGTGAGCTACTTCCAGGGATCCTCGCTTTTTGGGACATATGGCCCTTGAATATATATTTAATGTTTGTATTTTATTTATAATATCGTGCTACTATTTATTGCTTGGTTATAGATCAGTATGTGCTATTGACAATATTAGACCCATAGCCTCCAACGTTTTAACGTTTTCTGGAATTCACCCTTGACCTGTTTAAAACATGTCTAAACAGTTTTACTTCATTTTTTAAACACTACTCATTAATTTAGTTGTGGATGAAACTTTTCAAAACTTAGATGAAGTAAAATGGGACAGTAACAGCATGATGACTAATAGTGAGGGAAAAAACATATTTTAGTTGATTTAAGAGCTATTGCAATAGACTCATAACACTACATCAAATCTAAATCCAACCTGAGAAGTATATAATGCAGTCCACTTCTCTACCTAATTATATCACGAACAATAGAGCCAAAGACGTATATAGATTAATTTTCTTACAAATGGACATTTGGAGCACCTTTAAGAAAACACAAATATATTTTTTTTGCAGCCCACAATGATAACATTTAACTATACAACTACAAGGTGTCTAACAAATTATATAAAGAATATCTCATGACTTTTCATGACCTATACATTAATATTCATGACTAAAAGTGCCAAAATAAAGTTTAAGGCTCATTTCATGTTAAATCACCATGTGCTGTTATAGCTACAATTTATTTATTTCAGTTTTTCCCTGTGTAGGTTTTTACAAGATATTGGCTTGGCTTTTTTTCCCCCAGATATTTTGGTAATTAAATGGCCCCATAGTTCTATTTTGAAAAGCATGTTTCTTGCTTTCAGTGTTTCTTCAATTCAATTTGTAATTAATTAAAATATTCTTAAATTCATTATTTATTAACCAATTTTGTTCATTTTGGTGTCAAATTAAAGCCTAAGTGATAAATTAATGGCTTTGGTTCTAGTTTCTAGCTTACCCTAAAATTAATATGAACTTTATTCACTAGATGATGTATCACAACAGACTTTAAAATATCTCCAATTCAAAAGTTTACATATAAGACAAACAAAAATTACCCTTCATCGGTAATATCAAATTCTCAAATCGTGAATACCAGGAAGGATCAAATGATTCAAAAGAGTAATACTTAGCTGAAATAAATCATTACAACATTACCAATCCTTTTTCTTACCTTCAAATGGAACTAGGAGATTGAATGCAGGCTTTTGTCCAATCTTGTAATAACATTTTCTTTCTAAAAGTGTACATATACCATCCTCATCAATCTCATACGATTCAAAATGGCTCGGAGGAAAAGGTTCCAGATTGTATGCATTTCCATTTAGCTCGCTCTTCATCTGAATCAAACCTGGAACCATTTTTGAGGCAGTCACAATATGGTAATAAATAAAATGATTGAAATGTGTCTACAATAAATGTATAAAGTAAACTAAGCTTTTTAGAAATAGTGAACATAGAAAACCAAGAGACAAGATATATATATGTATATATTAATTTTAATCTAGATCTTCTTAGCACGTGGTTCTTCTTCTCGGGAAATACATGTATCACTTTTTCTTTGGTACTATGTTCACATGACAGACAGTTAATCATCACCATCACTTCACTTTTAGCCATACTAAATTTCATTCCACACTTTTTCACCTCTTCATTCCATTCCTGCAGCTGTTCCTGTACTTTCTCTTCATACCACCTCCTCCCCCAGAGAGTGGTGAGAGTGGTGAGAGGGCACTTCCCTGCTTGACTCCATTTTTAAATTGGAACCACTCTATCAACCCTCTTTCTGTCTTTACCCAACTCACATTATTACCATACATATTCTCTACTCTCCTAACCACTCTTCTTTCTAATCAGCCTCCTCCATTGCTTTCCATACCTTCTTTCTATCCACACTATCATATCTTTTTTCCCATCAACTGTCCAATTCCAAATATTAAATCTATTGACGACCTCTTCTCTATGAGCCCATGTTGCTCCTCTCTCCATCTTCCATTCACGCTTTTCCTCATTCTTATTTCCAGAAGCTTTTTGTACATTTTCGCACATTGACACATCAGTGTTTTGCCTCTATAATTTTCACAACTCTTCTTATCCCCTTTCTTGAATATTGGTTAGTAAGTTTATTTAATTATTCAAAGTAAAAACCATGGAAAAACATTGAAGCGATTTTCGCAATCTAAAGAAAATCAAATTGCTTAAAATCAATAAGCCGTATTTGCAGCTGAAAAGACAGAGAGAAAAAAATCATAAAACTATATTCTTAAGGAATGAATCAAAATAAAACTTAAGATTTTTGTTGAGTGCCTTACTTTCAACACAACATATTTTGATACTGTCATCATTTCTTAATTTCTCTGTGTTATTTAATAGTATCTTATTATTATTATTAGCACCGCGTCTTACTACCCGTTCAGGTTATACGCACGTACACTAATGTGTAATGGTAGGGTGATTGTGAGATGAAATGGAGGACCTACAGTATAACGTGGAATCCGAACCACGGTGGAGGCCTGGCAATGGAGGCCTGGCATTCCCCACATTCACAAGATGTCTTGTCAGAGGTGAAGGAAGGGTTTGGTAATCATATAAATCTTTGCCGGGACTGAGGATCGAACCACGGCCGCCAGCACAGAAGTCAGACACCTTACCCCTAGACCACCAGGTCACCAATAGTATCTTAATTTCATTGTTGCACATAGTTAAATCTGAAATAGATTTTGCTTGCCAAGTGTTGAAAATATTCGTGGTAAAAACAAAGCCGATACACAAAAGTTTGAGCTTATATAGACTTTGCTTGAGAGCAATTGCACTCTCTCAAGAGTTGTCCTTTAAGATGACTCACTAAAAAATATTAGGAATGCTGTTAAGAGCATACAAATGGCAAAACTTGATTTAACGTTTAATATCCATGCAGTAACACCAAATTTAATTGAAAAGTGTAACAATAAACCAACATTGCAAGAGGACAATGTTGGTTCACTAAAGCTTGAAGACCACCTTAACTGCCAGATATAATACAGCCCCATTTGTTTTTATTGACATTCCAGTCTTTAAAAACAGTTTTAATATCATCTAACAGTCCTTTTGCCATCTTGATTTTTAAATGTAAGAAAAAGAAGAAGAATCATTTGATATCAACCCCTCCTCAATATCAGAATAATACACTTAATTGAGGTGTAGACTTAAAAGAAACGTCCAGAGTTTTGTCAGCTTGAATAGATATAAATTTGCAAGAATTAATTTCTTGTTGCAATCTTTCACATATTACAGTAGTGATAACTTAAAACCAATTTTGTATTTCCCCTCACATATCTATGAATATTAGGGGTGTGCAAAGTCCACTTTTTCAATTCGAAGCGAAATCAAATTGAATACATGAAATATTCTCCAAGCTGAATCGAATATTTTAATTTTATTGTTTTATGCTTGAAAAAATACTATATTGTGATTATTTATATTAACTCATTCACTATAACCACTTGGACAGTGTTTCATTGTACAATTGTTTTTAATATTTCGTGTTACTCTGACAAATCAAGTTACTATCATAACATTCAATTCAATTTCTTCGAATCTTTTCCATATCAATATTAATTGGTAATGTATGAAACAGCTCAGAATGGCTAAATTTTAACATAAATTGAGTATATTGGCAAAGCCAGAATTTGTTTAGAAGCAAAGTCGAAGATGATGATTGTTTTGAAGTTTTGCACACGCCTAATGAATATGGAGTTGGAGTCTAAATGTTCCCTTATGAATTATTATTCTGGAGAAAGTAAATTCAAAACCCAAGAGAGTTTCCCTTATTATCAGAGCTTTCATATTCCCAAACACCATGAAATGCCTTTCTTGTTTGCTGAGGTGACACACTTGGACAAGCCGACCAACAATTTTTCTGTTGAGTACAACTTGCTCATTATCTTTGATGACTGGAAGAAAATCATCTTAAATTATTATTATTATTATTATCACCACGTCTTACTACCTGTTTGGTTTATACGCACTTACACTAATGTGTAATGGTAGGGTGATTGTAAGATGAAATGGAGGACCTACAGTTTAACGTGGAATCCGAACCAGGGTGGAGGCCTGGCATTCCCCACATTCACAAGATGTCTTGTCATAGGTGAAAGAAGGTAATCAGAAAAATCTGTGCCGAAAGTCATCTTAAAAAAAAATCCATTCTGCCATGGTCGTAAAGTTGACAAACACTCTGCTGTGTGTTAAATACCATATTGGCCTGAATAAAGTGTGATTATTTCTCCTAAAACTGACAGCCAAACCCTTTTCAATGAAAAGAGCCATCAGATTCCTATAGAGATCTATTTTGTAATATGTTGTAACAGTATAGGCCAGCCAGTAGGAATCAGCGTGCACGCACTCACCAAATAATTCACCTCCAAATACAATTGTTACTGGTTAACACTTGAATTTATTGTACCAATGGTATTGAAATGTTCCCGTGTTTGTTTTCATGGAGGATGGTATCCAAAATTGGCACTGGTTTTTTTTTACAAAATTTAAAATGGAATATTTAACCAAAAATAGTTCAGCTCTATTTTAAAATGAATTTTAAATAAATAACTTCAAAGATTTTTAACACACATTATAGAATACTGTTTCCCTGAGTAAAAACTTAAAGTGAATGGGTTTTTAAAAAACCATTGATGGTATTTAAATGGAAAAACCACCCACCATCCTAAACTTCTTTATATGGATACCATCATTTGTAAAAATATTACCACCAGTAGCTGTTTTGTTGAGCAGTGTAATATAGTTTTTGATTTTTAGTTTCTACTTAAAAACTTATGCAAGTATAAGGTTATAAATTGAGAAAATGTTTTTCAAATTTATTTATGAAATATGTTGCTTGCTTTTATGTAATTTCTTACAAATTTTGTAAGTCAGTTGTTTCATGTTGAAATGATGACACAAATTCTCTGCCAAGAGCCAGATCACCCAACCCCAGCTATTAATAATGTCTAATGTCTCCACCCACACCCATCGTTAGAAACAGCTGGTAAAAACTCAACGTTACCAGATATAAAAACAAATAACAACGTATCAAACATTATTTTATTAAATTAACAATTAGACTATGAAAATAATTGGTATTGTATTGTTTAGGATAAAGCTTTTTTTATGCTTAAGATTATAAATAAGCGACATTAAATATTATGTTAACCTAATCTCTAACAAGGAGTCAAACCAGAATACTTTCTGCTTTGGTTCTTATTCTCAAAACAAGATTTTAAAAGTTCTGGTTCTCATTTTTGAAACAAAATTTTACAGGTTCTTATTCTGGTTCTTAAAAATAAATGCTCCTGTTCTTTTAAATGCCTAATTAGATTTCAGTTAAAGTTCCATTTATTAAAAGTTTATATTTACTTGTTTAAAGTACCATTATAATATTTGTAAATAGAACATAATATTAAAACCTAATTTACTACAAAATACAAGTAAAGTATATAAAAATATAGATAATTCAGGGTGCCATTTTAAAAGGAGATCATTTTATTTAATAAGTAATAAAAATAGTTATCATTTTTAAAATAAATTCATTCTATTTTCAAATTAATGTATGAAAAACTTTAGTTTATATATATTTTTAATTGAAAAATGGTGAATAAATTAAATTATCTAATATTGGTTTATGCAGTCAAACTCGCTACTTAACCATGTCAAGAACAAAAGGAAATGGTGTAGACCCATATGATGGTTTATTTTTCTAAAAAATAATAATTTATAAACTATAAAATGAATTTGTAAATTATGTTTATGTGTTAAAGTGTTGTAACTATACTGATTTTGAACCCCTCTCATATAAAAAAGACGTGGATGAAGGCATTTTTCTTTAGAGTAATGTTTGTAAAATATTCTTTCAATACTTCATCCATGGAGAATCACGTGCCAAAAATAATGGCAAAGGATTCCACCATTAAAACTGATTTTTTACTTCAAAAAATCAACTTTGTAGTATTAAAAAAAAGTGACGCTAGCTCCTTCTACCCAATAATAAGCTAGCCTACACAACACCTGTCGCCAGGACGCTTTCGATCAGTTGGTTTTGACACCGGTCGCGAGACATATAAGGGGTTGGTAGGTCATATATAAGCCGCCTATGCATATGAATATACAGTGCTGGTAGCATAAATATATTAATAACACAAAATATTGACAGTGCTGGTGACATACATTTAACAATACAAATTATTAGTAGTGCTTATAGCATAAATGTAGCAGTGCCACTAACTGAAATCCATAGAGTACACAGAAAACGCTATAGAGAATTAATCTGTAGCTCAGAATTTTTTTTATTATTTTACATAATATCTTCATATTGAAGATAAAATCACTTTAATAAATAGTGTGCAACATTAAAGGTGTAATTTATTTATTCAATTAAGATATCACATAATAATTCTGTATCATAATAATTGGCGCTCAATCACGGGGCTATAAATATCAATTATATCATTAAAATACCATATCGCTTTAATTAGTGCTCGATCACAGAGTAATTACCAGCTAATTAAACAGTATTACTTCAATCGGAGACATCGCCGGCGTGTATCTCTTCAGTGTTATTTAAGGTTTCATTAATACGCTATTAAAATAATGTTATGGCAATATTCTCGATTTAATTTAGAATATTTTTAATGCTAAGGAGGCAATGATGCCAGTTTATAAAAGTGTGTTGACGCCAAAATTGTTTTATGGATGTGAAGTGTGGGTTTGTCAGGAAAAACACAAGAGCGTTTGGAATGAGATATCTAAGAAATGTATGTGAAAAAATTCTTATGGACAGTCATCAAATAAATGGGTTCTGAAGAAATGTGGTTTGATAGGAAATTTACAATTGGTCAATGTGAAAGAAGCATATTATGTTGGTTTGGGCATTATAAGAGGATGAGAGTGGATCGAGTGACGAAGCAATGGTATGGTATTATGGATCAAACCTATGTGAAGGCCGTATAAGACGTGGTTAAGTGTTGTAGATGAATGTGGGAAAACTAGAAACATTACAAGTTTTAAGAATAAAAGAGAGTGTATGGATGGTAAAGCGAAGGGAGTATGCAGGGGTAGGGAAGTGTGGAGAGAGTTAGGGGATGGATTAAGTACAGAGTTAAGTGTTTTTTTGAGCCATATGTTAGGTTTTTGCCTGCTCAGTAAGGGAAAGGCATGATTTTGTATGCATGTATATCTTTAATTCAAAATGTTTATACTTTCTTAAAGTTCTTACACCACAAAATAATAAATGAGTGTGCAGTAATATCCTTAAGGTATCACTCATACTCTGTCATTTGAAGAAATTACGTACTAGTTAATGTTTATTTTGCCCCATCTATCAAATAGTCCATTATTAATTAAACTATAAAAACACTTATGAACCACACACAATGAACACAAAAAACGATGGACTACTTATTTGATATGTGAGGGCAGAGTGAAAATATTAACCATTTGTGACTCTTCCCACCTCACCCATTAATCCTACTAGCAAACTTGCCACCCAACAACCACTTAATTGTTTATCTTTTATCAATAACGCTTTTTCATAAATTTTTTCGTATTTAGCTGAGACTGCTGGTAAAAGTGTGCAGTTTCTCATTTCTCAGTACTCGCCCTTCTTAGACATGTTTGTTATCACTCAAAGCTAAATACCTCATCCTAAGATTAGAGCCTAGAGAGTAAAATGTAAAAAAAACCTTTAGAATGAAAATAATAATTCCTCAACGATCTGAACTAATTAGTGCTCAGTGATATGTTCTGATAATCACCCTGGGAAATATATATATCCTACCCTCACAAAAAGTCCTGGGAACATGGAAATAAAAATAAATTTCAGAAATAAGGGCATAGAATGGAATTATAAATTATTTTTATAAAAAGTTAGAATATTTAAGAACCTTTATTGTTCTAAAACTGTAAATCGATTACAGTTCTTAAGCACACTTTCTTTTTGGGTTTCTGTTCCGATTCTGCTTCCTAGTCCTAGTTCCAGTTTGATTCTTTTGTAGCTAGCCCCCCACTTTTCATAACCTTGAGTGTGAGCAGAGAAGCAGGAAGTTTAAAAGGGAGATGAAAATAAACCTGTGCTATAAAATAAGGTGAGTTTCAATAGGGAAGTGAATGAGAAAGATGTTTTTGTGCAAAAACAAATCATGTTCATTTTTAACAAGTCATATATACAATAATTTTGTACAAACATTTTGTATTTATTTTTCTAATTGCCCAGAAAAAGCTTTGTCTCATATAGCCTACCCTGGTTTTGATTATGTTACATGAGGTGGTAGAGCAGTTTTACTTGTACAAGCAATTCAATTTGTTCAAAGGTAAATTGTGCTCTTGAAAGCGATATTTTGTCCAAACAGTTTGTGGCGTTTCCATAGGAACTTGGACAAATACTTGCTTAACATAATTAAATAAAACAAAGATCAGTGATGAACAAATAAATGTGAGGGATTATATTTTTTAAGTCATCTAAAAATAAATATGGCATAATTCCACTATATGTGTAATAATAATGATTATCATAATAATAATAATAATGATAATAATAATAATTATTATTTACACAATAAAATAAAATTAACATTTAGTACAAAGGACTTCAGTTCACATGTACAAGATGTTTCAGTGGGATGTCCCACATTTTAATTTGTTATAAATTTGTGGCCGTGATGGGGGTTGGATGTCAAGTACATCGAAACAGCGCACCAATTGTAGACTTTTTTTTTTCAGATGACATTAGTGTTGCCTTAATCGGCTCTTTCTGTGTTAGCTTGTAAGTATAGGCAATGGTTTTGTACACAGTGCAGCAGCCCGTGTTTATTGGGAAAAATTACTGGCTTACCAATATTCTGTTACTGCCACACAAAGGGCTTACCGACACGAGTACGGTGTTCATGGTGGTATTTACTGGAGGACAATTCTAAGGCTTGCGGCGAAGCTGGAAGAAACAGGTTCATTACTAGGTGAAAAAGGAAACTCAATCTGGTGTCAAAAGTGCTGCAGTGTGCAGAAGATATGTGTGATTGCTTTGCTCCCCTTGGAAATCACTACGCCCAATGTCACAGGAGACCGGTTTCTTTTTGATGGTGTGCCAAAGATCAGCTAAGTAGGCAAAAATAAGGCCATACAGAATGACAGCTGTACACCCATTGATGAAGCCTGACCACATCTAGCATACACGCTATTGCAATTGGTTCCTAATTTTGTGAAAATAAACCCTCCAATATTGACAATGATGTGGTTTACTGATGAAGCTTGGATTCATCTCTCAGGATTTGCGACTTCCCAAAACATGAGAGTTTAGGTGTTAGAAAACCCTCATGGGATTCACACACTACTACTTCATTCCCAAAAGATTGGTGTATGATGTGCAATTTCCACTGAGAGAATCATTGGACCAATTTTCTTTGAAGGGATTGTACATTTTCATGGCCTTTATGGAGCAACTAAACACAGGGGTACTTCCAGCGGGATGGTGTCACATACCACACCTCCAATGAGTCCATGGCGCTCATCAACAGTTTCTTTGTGGATCATATTAGTTCCAAAAACCTGTAGCCCCAGGTCACAAGACTTGACGTCAGTGCATTTCTTTGTGGGGCTATTTTAAGGGGCAAGTCTATAAAAACAGACCACAAACTATTCAGGATCTCTGGGCAAACATTACGACTGAAATAAACAATAATGGAGTGGACATGTTGAGGCGTATATCGTAAAACACAGTGAAACATGTGCAAATGTGTCTCGATGTTTCAACATGTATTTAAATATTATTATTTATACAATAAAGTTTATTTAGATATGTCCTTATGCCTAGGCTATTGAAATAATATTTTTGAAAAATTTACCTGTCTGGTACAAACAAGGAAGGTAAAGATATTTTGTCGGGCCATATTTATATATATCATTATTACAATTAATATGTACAAATATCTCCTCTAGTCAAATTAAGATGAAATTATTGTAGCTGAATCATTTAATAAAGAACTGAGCAACAAATGTAATTGAAATTGTTATGGGTTAGATAAATAAATGACTACTGATAGCATGAAATTAAAATTTTGTAAAATTTCAAGCAGTGAGTCACCTTTAGCTTCAGAACAGACACCAAGCACGCCGATCTCACTGTACAGTCGGAAGAGTGGGCGCACGCCATAGGGATCCCGACCACAATGGACTCTCCCCTCCTTGGCATCGATGAGAATAAAGGCGAACACGCCATCTAAGTTTTTGACAATATTCTCCACACCACCCGCCGCAAATAAGTGCAGGATACACTCCACATCACAGTTGGTCTCATATTTGAAGTCAAACTGTTCCCGCAACTGATAATATCAAATTAACAAAATTTACATATTTGTTGATATGGGACACAAAACATGTCATTCCTAGGATCATAGGGTTCTTGTGAAAATAAATAAGATATGACAAAATAGGAGGTTTGCTTTCCAAAATATTTTACTCAAATAGTTTGCTTTCAAAAATATTTTACTTAAATAGGGGTGTTTTAACTTTGATATCCCAGGAATTTATAGACATCAAATAAAATTGTAAAATTGTTTTATAATAGTATGCTATTGAATAATAAAACATTGAAGAATACCCTCTTTAAAATCATTTGGAAAAATTTTAATTTTCTGTTTTTTTAAATAAAATTTGCTATCAACACAACAAAAAACTTGCAAACATTAAATCAAGTAAAACAAAATATTGCATCTATAAAAGGTGCCTTATCACTGAACAAAACTCTAAAAATAGGCTAAAACGTGCCTGCCTGAACTAAGAGATAGAAACTAGAGTTTAAATCTTTGTTGAATGCCCGCAAGGTAGTTTTATCCAAGGCTTTTCACCGTCCTTATCTTCTCCAATAAAGCTGCACCTACAGTGTTTAAATTCTTTTGATCATTTTACTTTTTGTGTGAAAACTGCTGTGCTTTCTGAAATTAAAAGTTAATAATTTAAAAAAAAAATTGCTAAGGACCTTGCACACTATTTGCAATGTTACATGAAGAAGAACCACGTGTTTATTAAAGTTTTAGGGCTTTGGTAGAAAAACTTCAAAGAAAATGTTAGGTCATTCAACAATAAAGATTGAATTGCACAATTTAACAGTGTATATGCTATAAATAAGGATTCAATTATTTTAAATTATTACAATTATTACTTATTAACAAAATTGTCACTAATAATGTTTTAAAGTTTAAATTTATTTTTTGGAAAGTTTTACATATTTTTTGTGCACACCCTTATCCTCCCTTCCATAAATGCTGGTGAGATGAGCACCCTAACCCTGCCTCAACATCCCCACTCTTCTAAAAATACATTCTAGCTGACCCTAACCTAGACCGATATTATTTAAGATGCGAGGTCAGGGAAAAAACATGATAACCCTCATTTCATGAAAAAATGTGTAGTCAGTGATTTCTGATTCTTCAATTAGTACAATATATTTTTATAATTAGTCATGACCTTGAGGATAGCTGATATCGACGAATATTTGTTTTATTTCTTGTAAGTAGCTTGATTTCAGAGTTTTATATACAATTATATAGTGAATCCATCCCATCTAAACCCACAAGGGTAATCATGTTTTCCCCCGACCCCCTCATATTATTTAGAACTACTTTATGACAAAAATGCAAGTTCCAATCATAAAAGCAGAGAAGGGGAAACTGCTCATATTTGTAAAGTGAACCCACTCACTCGATGACAGTTGTAGATTTCTCCGTTGCAGAGAAGAGAGAGGTATGGATATTGGTGAAGTTTCATTGGCTGCATTCCATACAAGCAGTCGACTATGCTCAGTCGATGAAAGCCAATGCAAGAGTTCTGGGGGTGAAACATTACACATTTTCAAATATGTTGGATTGTTGGTCTTCATTACCAGATTAGCAGGGATGAGTAAACAAAATAATATTGAATTATGGAAATTTAGCTTTAACTAGACAATACATAAATATGTGGTCAACACTTGCCCTTTGATTTTAATTAATTGATGCCATGAAGGAGAGGGCAGCAGTCTGTATAAAGTAACTTAGCTTTTGTTTAGCTTATATTCGGATGTTTTTTACTGCTTTAATACTTTTAATTACCAACCGATTGTTTTAAATTAAACTAATAAGTTTACTGTACAAGATATTGTTGAACACATTATGGTTTACTCACCTTAACTCTATTGTCAAACTCTATTCTCCAAGCATCCGGACCACGATGATGGATCTTGGTGAAGGAGGAGTTGGAATGAATGGATGTATGCGTGGATAATCCAAACAGTGCCCATATTCCACACATCCTGTGCCTTATGTAATGAGCCCCGTATTAGTGTTCAGTGAGGGCCGTATTTAACTGGGTGACCACTTCACCCTGTTCTTTGTGAAGATGGTTAGAATACAAATAATAGGAGCTTGTAGGAAATATACAAGAAAGATAAATTACTAGAGTAAAATATATTAGATTGTATATCTCAAAAATATTTTAATTAAATTGATGTTGATAGTTTTACACATAGGTGGAATTTATCATTGATATGTAGGCATATGGGTGGGACATAATGATTCAATTAAATTCAATTGAATTAACTTAGTAGAAAAATGACACCTGAACATAATAATTGAACCTCAAGTTGCCGATAGGTGTGATTTTACAATAGTTCTAGGATCTGATGAACCCACGTGACCATCAAAGACTTTGCCTTGACAAAAACTGGATAGCTAAGTGGTAGATCATTGGTGTGCTAGCCAAAGGTTCTAGATTTGATTCCCTTGTTCAAGTGCTATTTTTTAACAATTTTAATTTAGTTAATTTTGGTTTGTTTCAATTAGCCTACTTTTTTTAAATTTACCATTTTTGTAGAGCCTAATAGAATAAAGTTTTTTACATTTTGTAATTTTAAAAACTTCTGTAATTCAGTGACTAGACTAATTTTGTCTAAGCCTTGAAGCCTATGTGTAGTCATTATTCTTTGAGCTATGACAAGATATCAGATATTTTTAAGCCAACTTTGTATCTCCTATATATGTGGGCCTATCTACAGTATCCCCGTGGCTTCTTTGGTGCTGAATGACAGCTCACAGCTGACATTTAGGTATATAAATAAATTTTGACTGTCAGAAGTGACAGCTGCTAAACACATGTTTTGCAGATCATCTGGTTTTGCATAAGGATACATAATTTGCTCTGGTAACTTTTTAAAGCTGTCAGCTGTGTGCTGTCAGTCAGCACCAAAGAAGCAATGGGTCTACTGTAGCATGTTTATGTAGGCCTCATTTTGGGTCAATGCAGAGTGGAGAATCTTCCCAAAAAGTGCCCAGAACTGAAAAGTTGACATTAAAATATTGTCCTTATTTTTGGTAGGATTTTAATTGTAGATAATTCCTGCATAGAATCTCCATTGGAATTTTCCAAATACCTGAGGCCCTACTTGAGTCCAAAGCTTAACATTGTTTGTGTTGGACATGCTGCACTATGATAATGCCAAAAACAGTGCTGCACTAACGTGAATATAACTTGTGTAATAAGTACTTGTAAAAACTAACTGTAAAAATTTGATTCTACTCCTGGAGGTGTGTTGCTTATATTACTATAGTTTACTAATTTTTTATTTATATTTAACACGTTCAAAATTCCATTTGAAAATTTGAATTTGTAAAAATAATTAAATACTGGCTCTGTTGCATTTCAATGTGATTTTTAGTTAGGCATTTTGCAACGTTCACCTAAATTTCAGTAATGTGATTTTAGTTTGTTGTTTTGGTGACTGAAATTTGCAAAAAGTAGATGCTAATATCTGCGGGCGACCCCCATTACATCGCGTCTATCATGTCGTATTTCCCCCACCTCTCTACATACAGCTAGTCCTACTCTGACGTACAACCAATAGGAACGAAGGGGTGTATATATACAATTTCATAGCATTACAAATACATAACATGTCCATTACATCACTTTTTGCTAGGATAGTGGGCCTGACTTTCAGCTCAAGACTCTCACTTTGAAGTTAAGGATAGTTGCAAGGTTAGTGTGCCTGACTCTCACCTATAACTCTCACTTTGAAGGTGGGGCTGGTTGAAAGGATAGTGTGCCTGACTCTCACCTATAACTCTCACTTTGAAGGTGGGGCTGGTTGAAAGGATAGTGTGCCTGACTCTCACCTAAGACTCTCACTTTGAAGGTGGGGCTGGTTGAAAGGATAGTGTGCCTGACTCTCACCTATAACTCACACTTTGAAGGTGGGGCTGGTTGAAAGGATAGTGTGCCTGACTCTCACCTATAACTCTCACTTTGAAGGTGGGGCAGGTTGAAAGGATAGTGTGCCTGACTCTCACCTAAGACTCTCACTTTGAAGGTGAGGCTGGTTGAAAGGATAGTGTGATAGATTCAAAACGTAAATAAACCTCACCATAACCGAGATGCCTAGGCAACTGGATCTATAACACTCCTAAAATAACTACATCATAATTTTGTTTTCTACTACTCTGGAAAAAATTGTCTGAGATAAAATGGTATATTTTTAATTTTTAGATGATATCCTTATTTTATTATTTCATCTTTGCTTTAATTGCACCTCAGCAATTTGAATTTACAAATTCAAATCTCCAAGTATTTTTAAAAGGACATTAAATTTCTGGCAAGTTAGACACTCTCCTCCTCCCAAGGGGAGTCAATTGGCCCTTCATTCCTATTGGTTGTACGTCAGAGTAGGGTTATCTGTGTGTAGAGAGGTGGAGGAAATGCAACGGGATGGATCCACAATGTATTTGTACCATAAACTTGATGAAATGGACATGCAATGTAATTGTATACACCCAATATCTACTATCCTTCGAGTATGATCCTTTTGCTCTAGGCCTAAGCTTTGTTTCAGAGAGAAAAAAAATGAGTTTTTAATTTTTATATAAATTGTATTTTCCCTCTAACTTTCATAAATTTGCAACTATCAAGGTTTTCTCTGTACTGTTTGAATGGTGTATACTACCTGGTATGGGTTTCCCTGTTGTGCACAAGTAACTAAATGGATAAACACATAAATAAATAATGTAGGGTACATGCTACTGTTATAAAAATAAATATGTGAATTTGATAAAACGCTCTACTATTCTTTATTTAAAAAAAAACACTTTGACCACCAATTCTTATGTAAATCATAATATTTTTTTAGAGTTTTGATCCACCATATTGAAACGGCCATTTTTAATTTTGTAGTTATGATATCAGATTTGTAATCAGCGACCCCAAAACACCCTAATTAGGGCCTACAGTTTTTATGTCGATAAATATGGTTATAGAGGTTTTCGCTACGTTTTTGGGGAAATTCCCCACAGTGCACTGGTCTAATAGTTTTGTGCAATTATCTCAGAAATATTGCAAAGTATTTAGTTAGGCTATGTTTTAAGTTCAAATAAAATTGTGATTTGACTAAAACTGGTGGTTCTAATTCCAGCCAGCTGTAGACCTACTATAAACTGGTGGTTCTAATCTCAGACAGCTGTAGACCTACTGAGGGTGATTTTTCCTAGTGCCAGGATCATGATAAACTTAATGTTGTCTTTTTTCATGTAACGTTCACTTAGTATAAGAAACAAGTGTGGAACCAGGATTCTCGTAATTTAATATAACACAAGCAAAACACAGACAATGAATTTGGACTGTTTGAAAGAAAGTTGTTCATTAAAATGAAACCCAAGCATTTAAGTCTATAGGTTGCAAGTACTTGCAAGAGAAGCTTAATGGATACAGTACTAAATAAAGTGTAACAAGATGCTATGTTTTAGAAAATGGATTTTAAAACAGTTTTGTGGGGAGCTCTTCTTGTTAACATTATGATCGGTGTAGTTAATTTTAAATCATTTTATTTCATGATTTCTCATCATTGTCAGAGTTTAATTTATTGTGACCTAATTATTTATGAGTAAGAAGCCAAAAATCCAATTAAAACAAGCCTACTCACCTTTAAATTGTTGTTTTTTATAATATTCAGAAATGCAAAAAGATCTTATTACAATAAATTATTTGCAAATTATGGCTAAAATTCCAATTTTAAATTCACGTGTGTATAATATATGTAACTTTTCATTGGCCCATTAAATTATTTAAGTGATGAGAATTACTCTAAATTATCACAGAATATTAAACAGTTAAATTTATTATCTGAAATAAGCCACGAGGACAAGAACAACTCAGCTCACACACACACACAAACACCACACTTTCGCCACGTGTCTGGTGTGCCCCGAGATTATGTGGAGCCCTATGGAGACCATATTGCTGTGATCAAAGGATGTTTGATCTTTTTGAAAATCGATTTTTCACCCTCAATTAATCGATTGTTTAGATCGATTTAAAGGCCTCGATCTGTTTTATATATCGATTTCTTTTTTTAAGCTATTTCAAAAATATCGAATCAAAAGATCGAAAGAATTCAAAACTTCGTATCTATTCAGGGAAATTTAATTTTGTTGGCGAGGAAATGTTTTTGTTGACTATTAGTACTAGGAAAATTTCGAAACAAAGTCTTGCAATCTTGAGCTAATAATTAGTTATTATTTGTCTTTTGTTAGTAAAGTGAAGAGAATAATCCACTGATCTGCTCTTTCTACCTCTAGGTTTTATAAATTATCACATCACGTTTTTATTCTGTAATATAACTTATTTATGGTGACTTATTGGCCAACAAGTCAATATTTTGCAAGTATTTAGTAATAATATTAATAATATTTAGCACCACGTCTTACCACCCGTTCAGGTTATACGCTTTAAGTACTAATTACTCTAATGGATTAGGAATTGGGAAGGTTGAATTAGAGGAAGTGAACCAGTATTTGCGTGGAGGGAGAGTGTAAAACCATTTAGGAAACACCCCCCCAGTTCACCCGACCGAGATTCGAACCTCGATCTCCCCGTCCTCAGCAGTCGAGCTCAACACGACAAGCGCGTTAGCCAACTACGCCACCGAGGCGGGTAAGTATTTAGTAAAAACCTCATTTGCCCCATGTCGTTATAGTAGTTATAGAATGTTTACATCCACAATCTACGCTCAGGGGCATAGCACAAAATATATAGCGGAGGGGTGTGAACCAGTGTTTTTCCCAAGTAGCAAAGGAGAGTACAAGAAGGGCAATGTTGAGAGCGTAGCTGGGGGGGAGGGGGGGGGGGTATGGGGGGGAGGACGCAGGAGGAGACTACCAGAATATTTTTTTTTAATTTGAGGTGATTATCAAACCTTGAACCACGCTTTTAGACAACTGTATTTTTTAATTTATTTATTTATTTATTTATTTGTTCATACTGGATTTTTAAAGCTAGGGCTTTTTCAGTGCATAAGGAAATAACTTGAAGAGTTATTTATTTCAGTTTACCTGCATCTGAGCTAAATATTCAATTGAGCTTAAATATATTTATTTATATTTGCTGAAATTGTTCAAATCGTGTATTTTAGATTAAAATATTTAACTGACCTTATTACAGTGGTTTCCAACATTTTGTAGTTTATGACCACAACTTTCTCTCTGCAGCCAACGCGACCTTTTAATAACTTAAAAGCGTTCAAATCCTAGTTTTTAAGTTTTTTTCACTATGTATTACTACCAGCCCGGACTACTACAGTTAACTACATCAATGGGGTAGATAAAATTTAGAGTAGATGTACCCTTATTGGCTTGGAGGGATATTAGGATAAACTACACCTGGCCAGAATTAAAATCCTTACTTCACCTTCACCAACAAACCAAACCAAAAGAGCGTTATATTAAACCCGCATCTCCATTAATGCTTTTTTAAATTATTATAAATTGCTTATAATAATGACTATATGCGACTAATATATAGTAAAAGAGAACCAACAAGCCCGAATCTAGGAAATAGGTTCATATTATGATAGCAGCATTACAAGGCTGCCACAGTAAACAAGTCAGCAAGAAGCTATCAAAATGGAATAGCCAAAAGGAACCTAAGCAGTAACTAGGTCGTTTAAATTACTTTAACAACTTACGTTGCTATTAGAATTACGCATCTTCCTGTAATCATTAAAATCCTTGAAAAAGTAAATATAAAGCTAAGACCTCTATATTGCAACCCCACCCAAAACACGCTGTGAGCCCCAGGTTAGAAACCGCTTCTTTATTATAATACACTTGGAAGCAATATCTAACTATTTATCTCCATGAGATGTAGAACTCGCTCGTCACTTTATAAAAAAATTAGCAATTTGGCCATGTTTGTTTAAAAACATTTTCAATTGTAAAATAAAGCAATAAAAAAATTGAATTTATCGATATCTCAACAATATTTTGATAACTGTCTACCAATGTCCTGCTTCATAACCACATGTAAGTTTCCCTAAAATGTTAATACTGGTACGTCAATAAACTATTCAAAACATATTATAGTTTATCGCGTGAGGAAGAAGGGGCTTCCCCTGACATTTTATAACCTATGGAAATTTTGAGATCATCACTCTAAATAATATATGTCTATACGAAATTTCATGCAAATTGAACATTAAATAACGAATTTAAAAATTTATCCCAAATTGGATAATGTTAAAGGTAAAAAACTTATTTGTTTAATGTAGTCTACGTAATCAAATTAAAAAATTTAAAAGTTGTATCAATGTAACACAGCCCTAGTACTCCTCTTCCTTTATTGTTGCTTTGAACCTATTTAAATTGCTTTCATGAAAGCCCATTTTAATAAATAATTAAATAAAAGACATCAGCTCAATTCAAACTAGTATGGATACTTGCTAGACAAATGAGTGTGTATTTCATAAGTCAAACATTAACACTAACCTCAATGTCTTCATTTCGTCAGTCAAGGGCTTATATAATTCTTATACCACAGTAAGTCACGGGCAACGCCATGCGGGATTGTTAGTATTACAATATACTTAAAGTGGGTCCTTAGATTGTATATTGTTTCCAGAAACCATGTTATATTGAAAGATCGATAACTATAATGAAATAAAGTAGCACTCAAAACTTGATTAAATTTGTTCGAATGACAAACTTTTTTTATAAGTCTTCCGCTAAGCATTTCTATATTAATCTACGACAACTTATCTAATATTGGATTAACTGTAAGGGGTGAGTAGGTAAGAACGAATTTGTTTACAAGGTTGCCCGATGAATACAAATCCAGTCTCGTGGGTATTGAGTGTTCTGGAACAGCAGTAACAGCTGATTCAATAAAGACTAAATCGTTTCAGGACACATCGATTGTAATGAGCTATAATGGGTTGAAAACACATGCTATGCATGGTTTCGGTGGTATTGGGAAAGGTTTCATAATCAGAGGAAACGATAGGGAACCACAACCTCTAAAACGATTTGTCAATAATAATAATATGTAACATTACATTACATTAAGTTACAATAGGACCCGCCCCATACTGATATTAACGCATAGCTCTCTGTAATTCCTACTACCCGCTCCAATTATACTGACACTAATAGAATCCCTACAATAGTAATCTTCTCTATTGTAGTTCATGTAGGTTGGTACGACATAATAAAACAATGCTGAACAATATATTATCTCTACACAATCAAATTCAATATAATAAAACTGTTCGTGTACTTACCGATTGAATCTTCTGAAACTAGAAACCGCCAAGAATGGCCTACACCTATCATCCTAAATTGACGAGTGGGCCGAGTGAGCTACGATGTTCCAAAAAGATGCAGTCCACTCCGTCCTGTTCTACTAACATGTAGTGGGCCGGCCAATACTGAATAAGACTAGAGGATGACTATTCACCTGCCTTCTGATGGTAGAAAGATGAATTAATTTCAAAACATCAGGTGATTGAAGAAATGGTTTGGAAGTCAGATGGAACAATATCAACAAAGGGTCTACGTGATCTTCCAAAGCCACCATGACGTCACCGAGCGTGTGTTCAGTTCTCCCACCTTTATATATTGCGACGAAACCCACTATATATTGTGATGTGCGTGTGTGCTAAAATGATTATTTGATTACAACGCTTGACGAAGGAACATTGTCCTGGACCTAGACAATGTCAGGATAAAACATTTGTACATTATATCTTCATCAGAATCGTAACTATGGCGATTTATTTATTGGACTCTGATTTAATTTCAACTCTTAGAGTCAGCCATGATAGATGTTGTAAATTTTCTAATATATAAATCTATTAATTTTTACTTGATCGTTAAATTTGAAATGAGGCTCTATGTTTTGTCTGTCGCCACTTGGCCGCTAGAGTCTTTGTAAGTATTAAATCTTTTTGATTGCCACAGTTGTTAATTGACTTGGAATTGAACAAATTAAATGTAAATTGTTTTGAAATTGTGGATAATAGTAATTATTTTGTAAAAAACAAGGTAGAATTTCTTATTCTTATTTGCATTTTAAAATATAGTTTAATGTAAAGTAACTTTCTGATCATTTTGATTAATTATGAAACTAATTAACTTTTGTATATTTTCTAATATTTTTCTGTGGTTTGCTTCTAATATGATATTTTCATTATTATTTACTAATAGGGTTATTGTATTCATTTCCTAATATTGTGTCAGGATCAGATAGTCCAGGGGGAGTTTGAATAAAGTCTGTTAGCCAAACTCTTGCGTAATTTAAAGTCTCTTATAGAAAGTTAACATGTGAAGTTAACATTTTTTAAAGTCTTTATTCGTTGGTATGAAAAAGACACTTTAGTAACATTTTGAAGGTGCCCATTAGATCATTATTACTCTTTATGTATTATCCTGATTGATATTAATATATTTGGTTTATTGTACTAAATTAAACGTTACGGGTTTTTCTGTCTCTTCAAAACTGACCCATTTGTAATATTGGATATATTACAAGTTTATAACTCTCTCTTAAATAATCGGTGCAATTTAAGATATGAAGTTATTATCTATTTGTTTGGTTTTCAATATATCTCAGTTTGATTAATGAAACCCTGTAAAGTTTTTGCTCTAATGTTATTGTTTTGAATAAACCGTTCATATTGTTGCTTTTAAATATTGCTAATAATTTCCCTTTTCACTTGTTCCATAGCTTACTCCCGCTCCCTTTTATCTTATTGATGGTCGTAAATAAAAGGTAACAGAGTGGGGTTGTAACAAATAGAGGGATGAGAACACGCTGCCATCAGTGTAATAAGCATGGGCATTATGCAAAGTATTGTGTGGGTAAGAAATTTGATAACAAAATTGTCGTAAGATATTAAAGTGAAGAAGCAAGAAGGTGATGAACGGAAGAAAAAGAAGTTAGTTTTAGGGATGTAGCAAGAGAAGTGATAATCTGTGGAAGTGTAATGGAATTAAAGTGAAAGTGAACATACAGAACTATATACAGAGTGGAGATTTATTGTTTTATAGAACTAGATTTGTAACCTTTGAGATACCAATAAGGTATGAGTATTAAATACAACAGTGGCGACGAGGAAAATCACAATAAACCAATCTTAGTGAGGTGATGAGTGAAACTTTCACGGTAATTATGATGGTGGCAACAAGGCTTAGCGAGTTTAATGAGGAGGTGGAAGACTTGATGAGTTATTAGGAAAGATTGGATATGCACTTTTTGGTACCTAATGTGCAGGAAGAAATTAAAATTCCATTATTATTGACGATGAATGGACCATCATATAAAGTTTTTAAAAACGTGTTGGTACCAGATCTGCCTTCTTCAAAAACATTTGTGTAGTTGGTTAATGTGATGAGACAACATTATGCTCCTAGAAAATCAATTATAGCCGAGAGAGTGAGGTTAGAAAAGATGTTTCAATGAGAAGGTGAAAATGCCATGGAAATAAAACATATAGCAGCTTCATGCAACTATGGAGCGTTTCTAGGTGAAGCTTTGCGTGATAGGTCAGTAAGTGGTTTGCTATCACAAGAGATTCAACAAAAGTTAATGGTGGAAGTGGAAACAACTTTTCAAGAAGAACTAAACGTAGGAGTGCGCCTAGAGGAAGCTGATAGTCAAGTGAATGTGTTTCAGTTATCCAGGATCAAGTTGTATAGATAATGTATACAAGTTGGATAGAGCTAAAGGGTGCTGGCAATCAAGAGTCATACTGAGGACAAGGAATATGGACAAGACAAGGGAGAGGTCCAAAGTGTATTCATTCTATTGTTGTGAAAGAAGGAATAATTCTGCAAACTTTTTTTTTTTTTTTCAAAAATAGCAGATACCGTAGGTGTGGAAATGTAGGTCATTTGAAATTGGCGTGTTAAAGTGCTGAAAAAGTGCAAGCAGAAGAACCAGAAGTAGAAGAGGGCAGTTTGGATTCGTATAATATTCATGCGATTGAAATGAAAGAGCTAGAGGAACAATGGACAATAGCAGTGCTAGTGAACAGGAAACCTGTGAGTCTGGTGGTGTAAATGAGGCTGTAGTAAAGATTCCGAAAGATTGTATAGAAATCAATTTTAACATATTAAATTAAGTCCGACATCTTTAAAGCTTAAAAATACTCAGGACAACCACTTGAAGGAAAAGGGGAGTCCCAACCGACAATATCACACAAGGGATCAACGGTACTGCTCCCGGTCGTAGTGGTAAAGAGTGGTTCTATAGGATCCCAGGCTTTATTAGGAAGAAACTGGCTCAAGCTATTAAGAATTGACTGGTCTTCAGTAGCGCAGGTGATTAACAGGGAAGAAGAGGGTGAGAAATTAACTAAATAACACACAAAATCGTTAGAGAAACCATTAGGCCCGATTAAAGGAATCAAAGCAGAGAATGTGCTTAAAGAAAATGTCATTCCAGTCTATTGCAAAGTTATACCGGTTCCGTATGCGATTAGTGGGCAAGTGGAAAAAGAGTTGGAGGAATTAGAAAAGTCAGAAATGAAATATCCAGTTACACGGACAGAATGGGCGATGCCATTGATGTGCACGGAAAAGCCCAATATTAAGGCAATAAGGTTATGCGGTGACTTTGAACCAATACATTAAAAGTGAACACTATCCTCTACCAACACCTAAAGATATTTTCGCTGGCATCTCAGGAGGTAAATCTTTTTCCAAGATTGATTTGAACAAAGAATATTTACAGTTAAAGGTGAGAGAACGTTCACATCCACTCCTTACAGTAAACACTCATAAAATACTTTATATGTTTGAGCACCTATCTTAAGGGTAGCAGTGGCAGCACAAGTTTTTCAACAATGCATGGATAGGGTAGCACAGGGACTGAAAGATACTTATTGTTACCTTGACGACATACTGTTAGCATTTAGAGACAGGGTGGATGCTTACAAGGAGTCAGAAAAGGTGTTATAGGGACTAAAATAATATGGAATTAAGCCAGTTTGCCAAAATATGAATTCTTGAACACTAGTATAGTATTTGTGGGACATAAGCTCGTTGAGAATGGCATCAAAAATAGGATGGACTTGTAAAAGCAATATTGGATGCACCAATACCCAGTGATGTCAATAGGTTAAGGGCATATATTGAACTCACTAATAACTATGGTAGAATTTTAAATAATTTAGCATAAGAGCTTCACCCCTTGTACAGATTATTGGAATCTAAATCAAAATATAATTGGGATACTAACTGTCAGTCAGTCTTTGAGAAAAGCAAAGAGTTATTAATAAAAAGTGAGGCTTTGGTATCATATAACCCAAATTTTATAATTCAAGTGACGTATGATGCTAGTCTATATGGAGTATGAGGGGTGCTCTCACATATTATGGAAGATGGTACCATAAGACCTGTAGCTTTTGGGTTAGGCACGTTGTCTAAAAGTGAACATAACTATGAGCACATAGAAATGGAGACTTTGGCTTTTAATGTTCAGCTGTAAAAAAAATTCCATAAATACTTATTTGGTAGATGCTTTAAACTAATACAAGATCATAAGCCACTTACATCACTCTTCAAGACGGGTACCTGTAGTGGCATCAGCAAGAGTACAACGCTGGGCGATCGATATAGCAACATATAATTACCAGTTACTGGTATATCGAAAGGGAAATGAGATTCCAGAATCAGATGCACTGTCAAGACTTCCTAGTAAAGAAGAAAAAGAGTCAGAGAAGATCATTCATTTCTTTTCCCCCTTTATGGATTTACCGATCACAACCAAATAAATTGAGAGATAAACAAGTAAGGACAACGCTCTGAGGGCAGTTTTGGATTTTACTTTGAACGAATGTCTAAGAAAGGTGGATGAAGAAACATTAATGCCCTATATGAATTGTTAACTGCAGAAAGGAAATATTTCCAAAAATACTTCAACTGAGTTTTCCCACATATTCATAATCTTTATAGATAGACGCATTGCTTACTGCATAAAGGAAACATTTACTGTTAAATATCTTTATGTGAGGTCACTTTAAAAATTACTATATTATATTATATATTATTCACAGAAGTGGTTTATTGTTCATTCCGAGCTTTATTAAAATGAATAATTCAGATGAAGTAGACGGTCATGGGCGTGGAACATGAAATAAAGGTATTATCAATTCTAATAAATAAAAAATAAATGTGATAGAAAAGGCCAAATTCATTAGCTTGTTACTTGACTGGTAAAATGGTTCCCGCTAAAATGCCTGATTCACCAGTTCGTGGGTGAGCAGAATTTAATTTTCTATTTTTTTTACTTTAAGTATAATTTTTATCTAAATTAATGTGCAATGTCAGTTTTAACTTAAAAAATTAAATAAGTTAAGCCAAAACCAATTTTTAAGGCTAATTTTTTAAAAGTTATAATTTACATTGAATTTTTTCCAAGAAAATATTACTTTATTCATTTATTAACAAATACCTATATTTGATATTAACATAAATCCCTACCTTGTCTATTATTCAATATTTTAATTTTGTTTTATTAACCATTATAGATGCAAGTAGCCATGTCTACAAAGTTTTACTGATGATGATATGATTGAAATTTTCGCTAAGTTCCATAATATGCAGTCGAAAATTGAACAGGATGTTTACCTACAGTCACTAATGCAGACAAACCCTCTGGAAAGACTAAAGTCAACGCAGTCTGCAACAAATTCAAAACCTAAGGCATTCACTGTAAGGTACCATATTTTACACAATGGAATTCGGAAAGAGGTATGTAAAAAGTCCTTTACTAAAAATACGCTGTACACCAACACAGTGCTATATACTTAGCCATCTTCTGCAGCATAATGAAAACCCGACTGATAACTGAGGTAAAAACACATATGGAAATGCTATTCCAGGATTAGTAATTGCAAAAATGCGTGTCCACATTGAAAGTTACCCAACAAATGTTTCACACTATACAGGGACTGAAAAACATTTTCTGGCAGCTATCTTAAACATTAAATCTATGTGAGAGATGTTTATTGAAAAGGAAAAAGACTTTCTGTTACAAGTTCTTGCCAAGGGAAATAAGCTTTCTTGTAAGTTTTCTGACAGTATTTCAGAGAATAGGTACTACAATCTAGGATTTGGTCGGCCTCCTAAATATGCATGAACAGCTTGTGAGAAGCTTAGTAACAAAATAAAGAATCCCGTTCTTAGCCAAAGGGCCAAGCAAGGTGCAGTTGCAGAGCTTATGGTCAATAAACGCTGGGCGAAAAAGTTTTACATTGCCTTGCAGGAAACTATAAATATTTGTGAGACAAATAGCAGCTCAGCTGGGTATGCATGGACTACATGGCAAATGTTTCACTCCCATGCATTTCTCTTCAAGATCTGTATTATCTACGACAACTCACTGTGAAAGTTTTTGGAATTCATGATATCTTTACTGACAACTGCACAGGCCAAAATAAAAATAATTCACTTGTGCGACTTATGATAGCTCTTTGTGAAACAAGAAGATTGATGAAAATATTAATTTTTCCACTTGGAGGACATTCTTTCATGCCTGCTGATAGGGATTTTTGCATCACTAGAAGGAAACTGAGAAGGGAGGAGAGGTACTACACCATTCCGGAAGTAGTTGACTTAATCAAAACATCATCAAAGATTAAAGATACATTTTCTGTAGTTGAAATAAAAACGGAAGCAATCATGGAGTACAAAGCTTGGTGGCCCAAGTTTGTTTTAAGAAAACCTACCTCAGTAATGACACTTATGGAAAATAAGTAAGTAGAGACAAAAAACTATATTTTTCACTTTCAAAATACCATGAGCTCTGTTTCTCCTCTGATGCTCCCTTTGAAGTACAATCCAACATTCCTATAAGAGGAATTATGGTTGACACATACAGATTAAGAAACATGGAACCCTAACTTCAACTTCCAGACAAAGAATCTTACATACGAAAGATACCTACATATCAGTACCGCATAAATGCAGAACACAAAGAAATATCTGCTGTACGTGACCGAAGAGAGAATCTAATTTTGGAACAACATTATAACATGGCCTGTTACAAATAGTGGCAATCCAGATCAAGGTAATCGACTCAACCATGTTCACTTACAATTACAAGAAATAAAACTGTAAAATTAAAAAAAAAAAATTGTTACTATCTTTATTTACCACACATCATTTACTGCAAAAAAGGAACAAGTCTATCGCTTAAAGTTTGTTCCAAAATGACCTCAATTTGAGTTATGCGGATATTATGATTGAAATTAAAATAAGATACCACTTAAAATAGTTTAAACCTTTTTACATATTTTTTTTTATCACCAAAACAACTGCAAAATAGTATTTTGTCCCTCCTGAACAATTTGAGTTTTTGGACATATTTCTATTCCGATGTTAGCAATTAATATAGATCGCAAAGAGGAAATGTCAGTTGAGGAAAATTGATTCATGTGGGGAAATCGAATAGTTATTCCTACAATATTCCAGGAAGAAATATTAGAAATGCTGCACTAAAACATCCTGGTATATGTCGAATGTAAGCTCTTTCTTGCAACTATGTGTGGTGGCCCAGACTGGACTTGGACATAGAAGACATGGTACGCATGGTTGTCAAATGACTCAACAATGACTAGTAAAGGCCCCTTTACATCATTGGTCTTGGCACAACAGGAAGTGGGAGCGAGTACATTTAGGTTTTTCTACGAAAGACAAACAACACTCTAGTTGACGCTTACAGTAAATGGGTAGAAGTGTTTCCCGTTAAGTCTACTACATCCACAAAAACTACTGAGAATGTTTTTCAGCCTATGATTACCCAGAGAAGATAGTGTCAGGTGGAGGACCATAGTTTATTTCCCAAGAGATTGAAACTTTTCTAAGAACGAATGGAGTAAGACATATATTCTATCCTCCCTGCCATCTATAGTCAAATGATCAAGCTGAAATCATGGTGAAAACACTAAAAAAAATTTCTTGGACAGGTACTACAAGAGGAAATATATAAGGAAAGAAGAGTATACAACATAAGATAGATCGTTTTGTCTTTGCCTACCGTAATACACCACATAAATTTACAGTAAAGATGCCAGCGGAATTATTACTCGGCTATAAACCAAGAAAAAGACTTTCACTCTTGAAACCAAGCTTGGCTCACAATATTGAGTGAAAGCTGTAAAACATAAAGATGAGTGCGGATCGTCATCGATGACCTAGTCACAATTTTGTAAGGCATCAGAAGGTATTAGTCAATAGTGTAAGGGGTGAAGAGGTTCAATGGATGCCCGGAGTGATTAGAAGTATAATTAGTCAAATTACGTATTGGCTGTGGTAAAGGGACCATGTATGTTCGAGCATGCAGATCATCTACGCAACTCGGTAATAGGAACAAGTGAACTTCGTAAATATGTAGAGGATACCACTCAATTATCAGATTTACAACAGGCACCTTTTCAGGAAATAATCCACCAACCAGCAACAAGTCCTCCTGCTAGCTTACAGAGGGAGTCACAAGCACAAATTCACCAGATAAATAAACCACTAACAAGTCTCTTGGAAGAGAGACCCCAAACATTCTTCAAACAGACAAAACCGGCAACTCAAGGGTCAACTAACAAAGAAGAAGATTCAGAACCTCTGTTGAAATGGTCAACACATGTGGTGCGTGCCCCAAGAAGATTGGACTGATAATTACGGATCAGAAAATTTGTAAGGGTGAAGGTGTCGTAATATATTAAAGTGAAGAAGCAAGAAGGTGGTGAACGGGAGAACAAGAAGTTAGTTATATTGCATGGTACATCTTTATTTAACTAGCTAATTAACATTTTAAATTACCGCAATTTGATAGGTGACCCACATCTTGGCGTGTATTTACACTGAAAAGAATAGCAATATAGCATTGTGTGTAAGAGAGAAAGTGATATCCAAATTTAATTTTCTCTTATAAAATGGAATGCATTTGGAGGCTCAAAAAATGTAATTAAATATGTATGTTCAGTTTATTTATAATTCAGTGTTTATAACATATTAAAGTGTCTGTTGGTTCTAGATAAGTGGACAGACTACCTTGCCATAAATTAAAAACTCTTTTAATGTCAATCCTTGGTAACATTTGTTCACTGAACCATTTAGTATTTTAAGTTCACAACAGCTTAGGCCGATTTCATATTCATGTATAGCGCATAATCAATAGTTCGCAAGACGTTTAAACATATTATTTTCAATGATAGCGTCTAAAATAAATGCATAGTGAATAGTGTTCTCTCCAAAAAGTTTATTTAACTTCAACTTCTTATACATTATGCAAGGAAAGAATATTATATTCAATTAATAGTCAGTATACAAGTGTACAAGCATACGAAAATATTAACTTCTGTATTCATCATTGTTCTCTTTAATATAACTGGATGACATCAGTTCTGTCTGTGGCTGAAATTTTCAAACTGTCATCTGCATATTATTGTGTAAGGGAGAAGAAACCTCTCGGATATCTCTTTCTTTCTTACATCCATAAAGGGCAATGTGGCATTTTGACATCATTCGCTAATGTGATTGGATGTGATACATCAACGTGCGATAGTTGAAATAAATAAATGTGAACAATTAGATAAACTGGGGGAGCCGTTAAATAACGAGTGGCTGTTAAAAGTGACAGTATGGAATAGGAGGGGTGAATGGGAGATATTATCAAAAGAGAGCAGTACACGTTAACAGTCAAGTTTATTGAACACCACAAACGCAAACAGTTACATTAACATAAGAGATATCCATAACTTCCACTTCAAACTATTATTAGAGGAGAACTTACAACTATATGTCAATATGACATGGTAGTTTATAAAGCCGTATAAATAGAACTACACCTTAAGCCAAGCGTCAATACAAGGCTACGTTACTTGGTTTGAACACTCTATGGCACATGCCTCCTTAAAGAAGAGCTATAGCATTTACTATCACGAGGGCAATTTAAAATGTACTTAAAATACACTGGTAACATAAAATAGTAGAATCAGACAAGTTAAGAATTATTTATCAATACATTTTTAGACTTCAATACCAAGTTGTCAAAAAACTCTAATGTGTTAAGCTAGATCAAAATTAGATATTTGTCAACACTTAATAAAAGTAAGCCCATATTTAAGGAGCTATGGCAGCCGATAGCACAAAAAACATGGGATTCTTAAATCCTGAAAGTAATTATAAGTAACTATTTGGTTTCCTCCTTCACGTAGGAAATATTTGTAAACATATTCCGGCAATCAGTGGTGAAAGGACGTTTTTATTTGGAGGAGGGGGAGCGGAGGGTAAAAATAATAATGTGATTTTATAAGAGATGGAATTTTTGAGATTAAAAATGACCAGGTAAATATAATACAGCTATCCTTCGCACTACGGGAGGGATTGGTTCTGATAAATAATCGCATAATACGAAAACGCGTAAAGGGAATTTATTTTAACATAGGTGAGATAAGGATTACTCCAAATGAAAAAGTAAATCTAAAACTAAAGCTTGTAAATAAATGCAATTTTTATTAATTCATCCAACTAGTACAATACTATAGGTAGCCTACACCTTTTGTCAATCTTCAACCCCCTGAAATTTGTAAACAAATGCAATTTTTAATAAATTCATATAAATTATACAATGTTACAGCCACACTTACTGTTAATCTTCAATCGCATGATACATTAACTGGATCTGGCAAATCTGGATTATCACTAGCTTGTTCTCTTGAAGGCCCTGGGATGGTAATCTCCTGCTCTCCTGAAGGCTCTGAGACAGGTATCTATTGTTCTCTTGACGGCCCTTGGATGGTAGGCTCTTGCTCTCTTGAAGGCCCTGGGAATGTAAGCTCTTGCTCTCTGGAAAGCACTGGGACAATAAGCTCCTGCTTTCTTGAAGGCACCTTTTCTCTTGAAGGCTCTTACCTCACAGCTCTTGCTTGCGTCCTTGGACTGACGATTTCCAACTTTTTTGATGAAATGGTCAAGACTCAGCTGACAGGCAGCATTCTTCCTCTCTCTATAACGTGCTTTGATGCAAGTCAATTAACAAATCTCTGTGAAACTTTGGCACCTATATCCATATTAGAATCATTCTCTTCAATTTTTCTAATTACACTCTAAATGTGCTCAAAAAATTCAGCAATTGTTTTGTTGAAGTTGTTTGATAAGCTCAACAACATAGGGCTCTTCCTTTTCATTCTTTATGCCGTTCTCCATTTCTATAAATGGTGAGTTCTATTGAGTGGGATTGGAGCAATTTAACCACATTTACTTATTCGACGTACTCAAATCCAACATCTTGTTATAACAACGATGTTATATTTTGAATTTGAAATATAGTGTCCAGGATCAAAATCATGAGAATCAGAAACTTCAGGCCAAATATTTTTCTAAACTCCTTTCATGCAGGACTGTTCCTAATTTCTGCCCATGTATCATCATTGCTGCCGATACCACCTTGTACCCCCTAACAACAAACTGTACAGTAAAGATATTTGCTCTCACTGGAGTGTGAACGAACAATGTCACGTAATCAACACACAGGGTGACTGCTAAATTACAGCCAACCATGCATTATTTATTATCTTTTAATCACGTAGTAGTGAAAACGCATAAAGTGAGATCATGTATAACGTGGGATACCTGTAATTAACGGCCTCATTGTGCATCTTTCTCATTTATTTTAGTCATGACAATCATAATAATTAATACACACAAAACAAGCTAAGAAAAATTATATCTGATGTGGTTCAACTTAAAATTATGAAACACCAAAAATTAAAGTAGGTTTCCATACACCTTTGCTCTATATTCATTACTAGCTATAGAACCACCAACTAGTTTTGCAATGTTCAAGTTTGTTGAGCCTCTCAGGGTGTTCATTCAGCATACACGAATTATTTAGTCTACGTTGCCTCATTGTGGAGCGGACATAGTTTTTTTTTAAATCGTATAAGCACTGAAAAACTTCTTTCTGCAGTAGCTGATGTAGCTGGTATCACTATAAGAGTTTTCAAAGAGTATGTGCTCCAAGCACATCTTACTTTTACTATATTACCTTAGTGTGAGCTTTGTATCTTTGTATCTGTACACTATCTAAAAGTTTTACTATATTATTTGGGATGGGAGAGGTAAAGATGATACTTTTTACCCCCTCAATCTTTAGGGGGGTAAAATTTACCCCCGTACACCCCGTTCCTACGCCACTGCCAGAAATAGAGAAATTAGGATTATAGGCCATATAAGTAGTTTGGTGGCCTCGCTGTGTACAAGCCAAGAATGGTTGAATTTAATAACGTGACCACGCCTCCCTCGCTCTCAGATTGGCTGTTGGTTTCCCCCCTCCCCGCCTCATAACCCCCTACTTACCCCTGATTCCCTTTTAAGTGTTCCTGACATGTTGGTTCTTGTTCCAAATATGTTTGTACTTGTATTTTCGTCTTTTATTTGTTTTTTATGGATACTAATTGATTTTTTATTTGTGCTCAATGGTTATTTATGTATGCTCATTGCTTTTTTATTTGTGCCCATTGGTTATTTATGTCTGAGTAGGATTGGAATGATAAGTTGGAGTTTTTAATTTATTTATTGGTGTGCAGTCCATGGCGTCAGGTGTTCCTCCTTCGTCATCAGAGGAAACACGTAGCACGAAGCTCTCCTGATGGCAGCGTAGCGAAGAGTGTGAAAGATGGTTTCCCCCTGCCATAAGACCCCTTTCACTTCCCCTCACTACCCCTCCTTAGAGGTATGTGTCGCAACCCACTCCCCCCACACCCTATGTGATAATGGGTTTTCCCTGATTAAAGGCGCCAGTTTGGTGGGTCGACAAGACAAGCCGGGACAAGAATATATCGTGGCCTTGATTTATGTCGCAATGGGTTTTCCCTTATGACTGGCGCCAGTTTGGCGGCTCGACAAGACAGGAATAGATTGTGACCTTGAAACCTTGAACTAGGTCATTAACTCTGAAAATCCTCCCCTTAGCAATGTTTTTTTCTGGTGTCGCAACCCCTCCCCCACCCTCGATGGGGTAATGGGTTTTCCCTGATGACTGGCACCAGTTTAAGGGGGACAGAAAGGTTTTGCATAAATAAAACACGATTTTACAAAACATATATTAATGAACATTAAAGGTTTTACAGACATATATTAAAGGATTCACAGACATCATATATAATATTTACTATACACTTTTACAGGATTGCTGCATATATTCGTTCATACGTTTTTCTACAGTATCTCTTAGATGCGTTAGTAAAATTATTTTTAGTTCACAATCCAGAATGTAATAGTGCAAACCCACGACTCTACGTGTATAGTATGTAGCACTGATAAGATCCAGGTTTCTGATGTGCGTTTCCACCGTAGGTTGTTCGAGATCGATGACATCCGCTGATTCTGCTAGCGTGTCGCATACATTCACGACGAGTGTGTCGATCAAATTATTGCAATAGTGTGCGACGGTTGTCAATCACATATCCCAGTGGTCGATGGCAACATCGATGAGGTCCCAGAATTCACAAAGATGCGCCCAGCTAGGTGCTAGTTAGGTGACCCGTTTGAGTCCGGCGTCCTGTTTATCGCTGATGACGACCATACGGTCATCGCACATGCGTCTCAGAGAGATTTCATGATTAGTCAGACTAATCTTCTGAGGAGGTTGTGTATTGCTGAAAAACTTTGATATGACTGACTTGTAGCTGCCCAGTTCTTGACACTCTGTACAATTAAACTCCAAAAAAGTTTCCTTCACGTTTTTCTTACTGAACATAGGGCGTAAAGTTGTTCTTGACCCTCATGCCAACAATGACTCGCTTGGCGTCGACTTCGTCCAGTGGACACAAAATGTTTAAAATACTGGGGATGACAAACGTCTTGACCTTCCATGATGTTTGTTCACTTCGACGACTGTCATGGTTATGGTCTGGTCCGTTTGTCAATAAAAAAAGAGCATATTTTGAATGTTTTTGATATCCTTCTTCTAAAGATATATCTTTTGGTACATTCGACAAGCTAGAGGGCGTACCTTTAGATCCTTTAGGCCTTGAGTTTGATTCGGTTGCCTCAAGACTATAAAGCCATTGAATCGGCCTCATGACAGTGCCAGTACCTGTTCTCAGCCGAACCATTCGATGCATTCCATCACGTCCAGCATACAACTCTTATACTACAGATAAGGGCCAGTCCAGCCATTTGAGGTTGTCACTCCCGATGAGAACCACTTCACCGACCTTTAAAGGATATTCCTTCTTGCTGTTTGAGTTTTCAGCCAGCTGACCCAGATATTCACTGCGGAACCTCTTCCTCAAAACTTAACGCAGTTTTTGCAAGTACCTTGACCTCTTCTTCAGATAAGTTGTCCCCAATTGGTCACAATCAGGCATTCCTACTTCTTTGAGGTCCTGAAGGAATAAGGCCGGTGTCAATAGAGTCAGGCTGTCAGGATCATCTGATACATAGGTCAATGGTCGTGAATTCATTATAGCCTCACAGTCACATAGCACAGTTGTCAGTTCCTTAAAAGTCAGCCGGGCTCTTCCAAGTAGTCTCAAAAGCAAAGATTTCACTATACCAATAATGCGCTCCCACCAACCGCCCCACCATGGAGTAGCAGGAGGATTGAATTTCCAAACAATTCGTTGTGCTGAACTGAACGCACTAATCTTCTCTCAGTCCAATTGTGAAAAAGCATTAGCTGTACCTACAAAGTTAGTCCCGTTATCACTGTATATGGCAGGCAGTCTTCCACGTCGAGCCACGAATCTCCTTAGAGCCTGTATGAAGGCATCCGAAGACAATGCAGATACTAGTTCCAGGTGAATAAAACGATACACTGTACATGTAAAAAGGTATGTCTAGGCATTTTCTTCGATATAGTAGGTAAAGTAGACCCACCAGATCCACTCTTATGACTTCAAACACTACGGTGTCACGTACTCTGTCTTCAGATAATGGTGGCACAGACCGATAAAAATGTGTGCCTGCAAATAGTTTGCACACAGTACACTTCATAACAACAGAACGAACGGTTCTCCTACCCTTTGCCATCCAGAACCTCTCTCTAAGTAAGCTCAAAAGACCTTGCACTCCACCTGGTTTGCCTTGACATGTGTCTCATGAATCAATCTGGTGACCACTGGATGATCAGAAGGCAATAAGGATGGATATCTGAAATCTGACACATCCTCCCGTTCCGGTATTCGTGTTTTCAGGCGTAGAACATCTTTGGCGTCCACAAATAAATTCAGTGGCTTGACAGGCTCATATTTAGAGTCTTTAAAAGATTCTTTCTGAATAAATCCAATGACAAGGACTTCAGCCTCATCCACTTCAATGGCACTAAGATCTCCCCTTGCCATAAATTGCTTTCTGCAATTACAAATTAATCTGAACACCCATCCCACAATACGGAGATTTTTGTGGTACTGAGAGAAGAATCGGTAATAACACTCACCATTGGTGTTCACATTTGGTAGAGTCGTAACCGCACCTTTTCTTTTTTTCCTGGTAGACAACTTCTTCGTCAGCAGAAACAACTTCCATAGGCCATTGATTTGGAGGCAGCTTTAGCCATTCAGCCCCCTCCCACTATCTCACCTGCATCAATTTTTTAGCAGAGCATCCTCGACTGGTTAGATCTGCTGGGTTAAGTGGACCTGGAACGTGACGCCAGTCTTCTTTTGCAGTCAATAGTTTAATCTATTGAACCCTATTACGTACAAAAGTATCCAACTGCTCCTCTCTTTGTATCCACGCTAAAACCTTACTTGAATCACTCCAGAAACAGAAGTGCGACACAATCAAATCTAAATATTCCAATAGTAGTGCCTAAGAGCTCCAAACGTGGTATAGTGGTCTTCTTGATAGGCGCTACCCTGGCCTTAGCCTGAACAAGTTGAACTTTAATGCAAAGTTCAGTCTCCGATCTCAAATACACAACAGTACCATATGTATCTTGACTGGCATCGCAGAACGTGTGAAGATTATGCTTCGCGTTCTTCTGGGAATTTCAATTTTGTTCAGACATTGAAGTCCCTTAGTCCATTTTACAAACCTCTCCTTTTCTTTTGTAGGAACTTATTCATCCCAGCCCAACTTAGAGGCGCACATATGATGAATCAACAGTTTTGGAATCAATGTTACAGGAGCTATGAAACCAATTGGGTCATACAATTTTTGAGCAACAAACAACATTTTTCTCTTAGTTACACTATGAAAATCAATTAGAGGAATAAAGGTTGAATTGATGGCCAACATATCAGTTCCACACCTCCAATGCAGACCTAAAATAGTAGACACTTCACTATTGTCAACTTCAGAGCTAGAATATTCCCGTCCTCCCAGCTCAAATTTTGCTTCAAGCAACAAAGCAGTTCATTCTGTCATAATCTGATGTAGCTCGCTCACCTCATTTATACTCGAGATACAATTGTTTACATAAAAAAACTTTCTGCAATTTTTAATCGTTTTCTGGGAATATATGCTATTCCCAAAACCATTCTTTTCACAATCTCTCAAGACCTAGTCTAGATGGTGTTCAATGACCGCTCCTAACAGAAAGGACTGGGTGAAACATTGAAACCACACGTGCATGTCTTAGGACTAAGCTTTCCCCATTTTGTGTTTCCCACAACAACCATACGAAATCTCGATCTCGTTCACAAAGTCCAATTTGCAAGAAAGCTTTCTTTATATCTGCAATAACACCAATAGCTCCCACTCTGTAGCGAAGCAGGGGAGACGGAATACGCTCAATCTATTTCGGCCCTTCCTCTAAGCAATCATTCAACGAAGGACCGAAATTGATCTTTGATGAAGCATCAAACACGGGACGAATCTTCGTGGTACCCTATTCCTTGATCACTGGTCAGCGGGGAATATAATGTCCCTCATTACACTTAGCATTAACCACTTCTTCTATGATTCCCTCTTTCTTCCACTCTTCAAACACTTCTGTGTAGGCTATTTCTAATTCAAGAGATTTCAGTTTCCGGAACGTTGCTTACAGACACTTCTGCGCTATTGTGAAGTTTGAAGGGAGAGGGAGGTGTCCATCTACCCATGGAAGTTCAACCATGTATTGACAATCCACATCCCATTTGACAGTTTGTTTAAAATTTTCTAATGTTGCTAATTTTCTTTCGGCCTTTGTCCTTCGTTTCTCTGGGTCCTAGATTCCCAGAACATCAAGATCCCAGAGTGTGGAAATGAGCATACCTTTAGCAAACAAAGAAGTTATGGTCATGGTGTGGGAAAGTGACTTCTTACATGGAACCCTGCCCAGTAGCGTCCATCCTAAATAGGTGTTCACAGTTACCAAACCACATTTAAGAACGACTCTTTCACCTATGAGTATTTTTCCCGCAAAATCAGACCCCTATCAAAACTTCTACCGGTCTGCCCTCATCATTTATTTCTATACCCAACAGTTGTGAGTTTTCTCTGACACAAATCTTTTCTTGTGGAAGGCACAGAACAACATATTTTGTCATAATCAGGAACTTCAAAGTCGCATACATAACGGTTTTTGATGTTTACCAACTGGATTTGAAAACGAATGTGTGAAACATCACCTGATTGGCTTCCTCCAAACAAAGTATGCAGAATACGTTCTTCCCTTATCGATGTGTATCTCATTTGTCCTACCACTTCCTTCAGAATGTATGATCTCTGGGATACTGTGTCTATCAGAGCTCGAACAGTTCGATTACCCCTTTTCCTTTTTAACTGTACAGTAAGAGTTTGAATAAGTACTTCAGAGAAATAATTATTTGGCAATGTATTCCCCACAGGAACCCTTGTACTTTCAGGTAAGTCTTTCTTCAAATTGTCCCTATCCCCAGACTTAAGAACGCTAGTTTCTAGTTTGGGACAAAGTAGAATACTGCGTTTACCATCACAGATCAAACACTTTAGTTTAAATCTATTTGCAATGGGTCCACCTTTCAAACAAACAAAACAACAGCGACTCTGCCCAGTAATTTTAAGCTTCTCGTCTCTGGTCAATTTTCTGGCTTTAAAACAATCTACAGAAAAATGTGATGGGTTACAAAATATACACATTGAAGTGTTTGAATGAACTAGACTTATTTCTTGTATCTACTAATGCGGCTGCTGTATATACCTTTGTTTCTCCATAGCCGGGGATATTCCTCCTCTTACACTTTCACAGCTTCCTCTTCACCGCTGATATTAAAACCTTTTACTGCAAGACAGATGCGCTCTTCTTGTTCGACTTCCCTCCGGAGAAAGTCCATTAGGCTCTGCATCCGCCCCTCACCTTGACTTTAAGAACCATTACGTTGTCAATCACGGAGTAAATCTTCCATCAAACAAGATTCAAGCATCGGGTATAACATTGTCGCATACTTATCAGAGGTGACTCCCAAAGTCTCGAGTGATCTCAGCTGAGTTTCCAAATGGTCATACATAGTCGAAAACAGCATCCCATCCGGCAAACTCTGAAGAGTCAGCTTCAATAGTTCCCGCACATAAACTTCAACCAATAAATCGTCACGTCCCAAACGAGATCTCAAACTTTGTATTACTTAAGGATAATTTTCTCGAGTCTGAGGAAAACTTTCGACCACTTCTCGAGCCTTTGAACCAGTTAAAGTGGCCTGAATCAAATACTGGAATTTGTCGGCTGCATCTAAATCCTCATTTTCATTAATTTTAGCTAATTGGCTCCAAAAACTCAACCATTCTGTTATGTCACCCACATATTTCTTAAATTCGATCTTGGGGAGTTTGAACTTACTTTTTGGACAATGTATACTTCTATAATTGGCTTGAATACTGGCAGAGGACTCTGCATCGGTATCATGTACCACCTTAAATCTGCCAAAATGAATACACATAGTTGCCCAATTAGCTTTGTATTGATCTGCACTAGCTATTTCAGCACTCAATTCATTTTCCTATGCATCACTTTCAAGCAGGCTATTCAATATTTGCTCATCTAGGTTTGCAAGCACAGCTGATTTTCCTTGCAACAGCTGGTGATTTGTTTCAATGGCCACTAAGTCCTTCTCACAACTAACTGAAAACAGATCTGGTGTAGTTTTCACAATCTTCGTGAAAGAAGTTCTAATGGTAGATCTTTTGCTTTTAAACAACAGCAACTCTTTATCTCCATCCTTGCGTCCTGTCACAGTCGCCATAATGTCACTTGTCGTCTACACAACGTAAATAAATTCGAAGTAATAACCTGACCTGAAAAGAACCTTCATGCCAAATTTCAAGATTCCATGTCTAGGTTTTCGGGAGATACGGTGGTGACTACTTGATGAGTCATTGAGTGAGTGAATCTGCTCTGTATACATGTCAATATATTCCTCTCCATACCTGATAAATTAGTGTTCTAATGAAGGGTGCGAACTATTCTCAGGAACAGTTTAAACTAATGCTGCTCACCCTGGCAAAACTTCACGACAGGCCACAGATAAATAGATTTAAGAAGTGAGGGGATAATTCATACAATAATAATATAAGCTTTCTGGTGTGGAGCGAGAGGAAAAGATAGAAAATGGTGAAATCCCGGTGGCCCTTCTAATAGAAGTGTCTAGGTACGCCAGTGCTAAAGAGTCTAACTTGAACAACGGCGTGATCGAAAAATATATGTATGGGTTACAATACACAATATACGATACAGAAAATTTCTAATCTTGGTAGCTCGCGAAACATTGTGAAAGTAGCTCATATACTCAATGAATGTGACGACCTCTTTACTAGACACTACATAGGAGTCCTGAATTTAATTTATATTCAACTATAACTTTTTGTTTGGTTGAAACTATCGTTTTCCTTTTAGAGATACTAAAGATGATAAAATATTGTAGTTTTCAGCATTGCCCACAAGGGACCAATCGTGGTTTGTGTATATTTGCTTATGTGCACATGAACACCCAATATTTCGATTACAATTATATACTATTATAATTTTAAACTATTAATTATTATATCTAAATCTATGTGATTATTTATTATCCTAAGCAATCACGTTATTTTATTGTTATTATCGATTTTTTAGTGTTTTGTGTGTGTTGTGTGCGAGCGCTGAAAATACGTTCTTGTATGTAGCTTAGCAGCACGATGTGTGTGCTAGAAAAATTTGTTCCAGTTGAAGGACTAATGCGCATGCGCATGACATAATTACGTAGCTCGTATAGATATTAGCATGGGGGATGTACACTCCGTCGAGATTGAAAGGTAGCAACTTCTAATTCCCTGAGCCCGCGAGGTATAATATTCCTCCACACATAACTGTAGGATAGTTTGCCTAGCTACGCCCAACACCTAGGTTAGAGAAGGCCTTAAGTCGTTAAATTATTTCTTGACTGTTGAGAAGGAGTGATGGGGGAGGGGTTATGTCTTTTAGCGATGCTAGAATGGTTTGGTTCAATAAATTAATTTTACTTTATTGTTATGATAATGATACAATCAATAACTAATATTTACATACTAAGTTAATTAATTATGTTTGTTCTCATTAACATACGGGCTGGTATGTTTTGTAGCTATTAAAAGTTTAACCACGTCAAACGTTATTTGGGCACTGTTGCCCACATTGATTGGTTTTACATGGTAACATAAAGCAAGTCTCCCCTTTTCCAGAGTCTGCATTACTGTTTATAGCCAATTATTAATTTATTAATGATTAATTATTATATTCCACACATGTAACGTAAATAACATACTTACTCTAAAAGATTTTTACTTTATTTGAAAGAAGCTGAGTTTTAAAAAAAAACTTCTGTAATTTAAGGGTCCCAATCCTAATTTAAAATATTATATATTATTTCTAGGTGGACAAAAAGTAAATATTGTTAAATCTAATCCATTGGACATATTTTAGTTATAAAAGTAAATTTATTTGTTTCTTAAAAGTTATTATGACTGTGTATAACTTTGTAGGAGCATAGTTCAATTCCATTCTTTATTTAATGTTACCACAGCGGATATAATATAACTATTAGTAAAACGCTTTAATAATTAATACTTTGATTAAGTAAAGGCGTGGTTTATTAAGATTTGCGTTAAAAATTTTCATATTATAATACATTTAAAGTATAATGTTAACTGTGATTATTTTTGTCAAATCTGTTTTTTTATTTTACTAAATCAATTCTAGAAATCCAAATAATAAAACTGGTCATGTCGTAGGCAAGTAATAATCAGAGTGAGGAGGTTGAAATGATAATTGAAAAGCAAGGGAAATATTGTTTTGTTTTACGAGCTTAAAACCACTTTACATAACGGTCAGGATTTTTAGTATGTTGTTCATGGTACTCCCCCCTATCACTGTACGAAAATTTGTGATTACACGAATTATTTCCCCTATTCGACCTTTTTTGGTCTTCGTTGACTGGACTACATACGGAATCTTGATCTCATTCACAAAGTCCAATCTGCAAGAAAGCTATCTTTATATCTGCAATAACACCAATAGCTCACACTCTGAAGCAAAGCAGGGGAGACGGAATACGCTCAATAAAGTTCGGCCCTTCCTCTAAGCAATCATTCAACGAAGGACAGAAATTGATCTTTGCTGAGGCATCAAACACGGGACGAATCTTCGTGGTACCCTGTTCCTTGATCACTGGTCGGTGGGTAAGATAATGTTCCTCATTACACTTAGAATTAACCACTTCTTCTATGATTCCCTCTTTCTTCCACTTTTCAAACACTTCTGTGTAGGCTATTTCTACTTCAAGAGATTTCAGTTTCCGGAACATTGTTTCCAGATGCTTCTGAGCTATTGTGAAGTTTGAAGGGAGAGGGGGTGTCCACCCACCCATGGAAGTTCAATCATGTAACGACCATCCACATTCCGTTTGACAGTTTGTTTAAAATGTTCTAATGTTGTTAATTCTCTTTCAGCCTTTGCCCTTCGCTTCTCTGGGTCCTCGCTTCCCAGAACATCAAAATCCCAAGTGCGGAAATGGGCATATCTATAGCAAACAAAGAAGTTATGGTCATGGTATGAGAAAGTGACTTATTACATGGAACCCTGCCCAGTAGCGTTCATCCTAAATAGTTGTTCACAGCTACCAAACCATATTTAAGAACGACTCTTTCACCTGTGAGTATTTCCCCCACAAAATCAGCCTCTATCATAACTTATAACGGTCTGACCTCATAATTTATTTCTATACCCAACAGTTGTAGTTCTCTCTGAAACAAATCTTTTCTTGCGGAAAGCACAGAACGTATTTTGTCATAATCAAGAACTTCAAAGTCGCATACATAACGATTTTTGATGTTTACCAACTAGATTTGAAAACCATTATGTGAAATTTCACCTGACTGGCTTCCTCCAAACAAAGCATGCTGAATACGTTCTTCCCCTATCGATGTATATCCCATTTGTCCTATCACCTCCTTCAGAATGTATGTCTGGGATCCCGTGTCTATCAGAGCTCGAACAGTTCGATTACCTCTCTTCCCCTTCACCCGTACGGTAAGAGTTTGAAGAAGTACTTCAGAGCAAGAATTATTTGCTAATGTATTCTCCACAGGAACCCTTGTTCTTTCAGGTAAGTCTTTCTTCAAATTGTCCTTATCACCAGACTTAAGAACACTAGTTTGGGACAAAGTAGAATACTGTGTTTACCATCACAGATCAAACACTTTAGTTTACATCTCTTTGCAGTGTGCCCACCTTTCAGACAAACAAAACAACAGCGACTCTTCCCAATAATTTTAAGCTTCTCATCTCTGGTCAATTTTCTGGCTTTAAATCAATCTACAGAAAAATGTGATGCGTTACAAAATATACACATTGAAGTGTTTGAACTAGACTTATTTCTTGTATCTACTAATGCGGCTGCTGTATATACCTTTGTTTCTCCATAGCCGGGGATATTCCTCCTCTTACCTTTTACAACTTCCTCTCTACCACTGATATTAAAACCTTTTACCGCACGACAGATACTCTCTTCTTGTTCGACTTTCCTTCGGAGAAAGTCCATTAGGCTCAGCAACCACCCCTCACCTTGACTTTAAGAACCACTACGTTGTCAAGTACGGAGTAAATCTTCCGTCAAGCAAGATTCAACCATCGGATATAACATTGCCGCATACTTATCAGAGGTGACTCCCAAAGTCTTGAGTGCTCTCCTCTGAGTTTCCAAACGGTCATACATAGTTGATAACAGCATCACATCCGATTAACTCTGAAGAGTCAGCTTCAATAGTTCCCGCTCATAAAATTCAACCAATAAATCATCGCCTCCGAAACGAGATTTCAAACTTTGTATAGCTTTAGGATAATTTTCTCAAGTCTGAGGAAAACTTTCGACCACTTCTCGAGCCCTTGAACCAGTTGAAGGGGCCTGAATCAAATAATGGAATTTGTCAGATGCATCTAAATCCTCATCTTCATCAAATTTAGCGAATTGATTCCAAAAACTCTACAATTCTGTTATGTCACCCCCCATATTTCTTAAATTCGATCTCGGGGAGTTTGCACTTACTTTTTGAATAATGTATAATCGGTTAGAATACTGGGTGCGGACTCTGCATCGATATCATGTACCACCTTAAATCTGCCAAAATGAATACACATATTTTCCCAATTAGCTTTGTATTCATGCGCACTAGATATTTCGGCACTCAATTCATTTTCCAATGCATCACTTTTAAGCAGGCTATTCAATATTCGCTCATCTAGGTTTGCAAGCTGAGTTGATTTTCCTTGCAACAGCTGGTGATTTGTTTCAATGGCCCCAAAGTCCTTCTCACCATCAACTGAAAACAGATCTGTTGTAGTCTTCACAATCTTCGTGAAAGAAGCGCTAATGGCGGCCCATTTCCTTTTAACAACAAAGCAACTCTTTATCTCCATCCATACGTCTTGTCACGGTCGCCTTAATGTCACTTATCGTCTACCCGACGTAAATAAATTTGACGTAATATTTAAATAAAGATAAAGAAACGTTGTGCATAAACACTATTTAATTTGTCATTTTTAGTGAAGCCACAAAAATTCCGACAATATATTAACAAAACAAAAAAGACAAACATATAATTTAAAAAAAAACAACATAGACAAACATTATTATAGGCCTAAACATATAAGAAGCCATATTTACTGAAACAATATGACAGTGATGCTGAAAAGAAGTGATGCACTTCTTGAATGTTACTAATAAAATTCCACTGCAAGGATGCAGGACAGGCCAGCATCGTTTACAACTAGATTTAGTGAATGTCTCCCACATGGTACAAAAAAGACCCAAGAGTTAAGTTCTGCAAGGAGTGATTGTGCGCATGGCGTTTGCACCAGTTGACGGTCAAGTCCATTTGAATGGGAAAGGGGTGTTATATCGCCAACCACGCAAAAATTTGATCTCACTGTCCTTATTTATATATTGATGTTTCTTCTTAACATTTTTTCTAATAAATATTAACCCTTAAAAAAACCTTTCCCTCTTTGGTGCTTTCTGCGGCCGCGTAGTTCGCAAGATTTAAGGTTTGGCCCTGATTTAAACCATAAATAAAACCACATATATTTGTTCATTAAATTGGGGGGAAGGAGGTGGGGGGGTTGAACCCCCCCAATCCCCTTCAAATATGACCTTGCCGCTCAAACAAATATAATACAGATTTAGGTACCTAGTTTTATTATAGTTATCGAACATTCAATAAAATATGGTTTCTGAAATCAATATACACGCTAATAGCCAACTTTAAATATTGTAGTCTTGGCAGAATGTAAATAACATGAATGATAGCTACATATTTAAATATCATTCGGGTTAAAGGATTAGACTTACAAACCATTTTCAGTGTAGAAAAACTCACTGCCCCGAAGGTGTTAATATTAATATATATATATATATAAAAAATATTTATGATGTAAACTGTAACAAGTTTCAAGTAACAAAACAATTGAATGGTGTAACACTTACTCTCCAACCCATTAATTTGTACTCATATTTCCACACGCCAGCCGCACATACACTTACTAATAGACTGAAATAAGGTTTGAGCCAACTCCCAATTAGCGAAAGAAGACCACGCCTGAAAACATGTCATGTGACGGCCACTACATGAACTTCCCTCCTGTTTGTTGTTTCTTTTCCACGCAACACCCACACCCTTCCCCATTTCTACTTCTTTCCACGTTCTGGTAGATCTCACTAGTCCTTTCTACATCCTTCCTGAACGCTTCTCATTCACTCCCTCTCATTATCTCTATAAGCATGTGATCAGGTGTTTGTACTACATAAATACGTGTTTAGCAAATATGGTTACTCATTATATCACTACCTTTGCACGGGGTAAGCGACACTTCCTGCTAGGGTCTAGATGTGTTTCCTTTTTTAAATTAAATTAATGGTTTCAAAATTCTTTGTGTGGAATTATTAAATTTTAAATGCTAGGGTGATATAAATTTTTCTGGCAGTTTGCTAGAGTAAAGCCAAGTTTCATTTCTGTAAACTTTGTGTCCCGTGGTACTTTTACCCGAGCATTAATGTAGTTCTGTTTTACTCGTTTAAGTCTGAACAGAGCTATTTTTTTTTAATGGTTTATTATTAATTTGGGGTCCGAGGGGTTGTGGACGACGGTAAGGTGTAAGGATAATAGATATTTAAGTAAATAATGAGGAATGTGCAAATCATTTGGAAAATGTATGTAGGTTTAAAACAATTTGAACAGTAATTATTACCCGCTTCGGTGACAGGGTGGTCTAAAGCACTACTCCATGAGTTGACTAGACTGTCAATGATGGGGAGATTGAGGTTCGAATCTTGGCTGGGTATACTGAAACATTTTTTTACAAAATGGTTTTCCATTATCCCTCCACGCAAATGCAGGTACACTTCCTTTAAATACAAATTTCCTAATCCCAAACCATTAGCGTAGTTAGTACATAAGCGTATAACCCAAACGGTAAGTAAAACGTGTAAAAAAATTAAAAAAAGTAAATATTGCATCACAGATTGATTCAGCGGTCAAAGCCAAATTTAAGCATTTTAAAAAGAATAAAAAAAAATTCCTTAGGGTCACCATGAGACAATACCAATTAAATCCGCTGGCTGTTTGTTTGTCGTTCTATACCTAAGGAACAAATTACCACATTTCCAAACCTCACCCATGTGGAAAAAACCTATTTGGCCAGTATTGGGCCAGATATACCCATATCTGGGGCAAATCTGGCATTCCCAGATCCGACCAATTCCAGTTCTGGGCCAAACCTGGCATTTTTCCACATGGGCAACAAAAAGTAATCGATATATTTGCCAGTCAAAATAACAGACATGCCCAACTTTATAACAAATAATGAAATAGTGTCATCCCTTGGTAAGTTTAATTCAAAACCTGTATTATTTTCTTTCAGTTTGTAGATTTTAGTGATTTTTAAAAATAAGAAAACTTAAATAGATTTAATAGAATAGGTATATTAACACGTGGTTAGAAAGGACCATTGCCGATAAGCTTTGACCTGGCCCCACCAAGAATCAATATCATGCGCTGCCACTACCGAAGTTATTAACTTTTTGTAGTCCACCATTTTACCATGCCTCTCTCAAGATAAAGTACAGACAATCTTGAAAATCTGATAGTTCAGCAGAAAAAATAAATCGATTTAAATCTGTCCAACGTATGTCATATTCGGCCGAGTTAATCGAATGTACTGTGTCCAAGTTAATGGAGGACCATAAGATTGTAAATTTTAGAAGTCGGCCAAGCATGCCCGAACAATATTTCGGCTAGTGGATGGGACAAACCAGCTCGTTGATGCGAGGTAGCTCACATAAGCTCGCTCATTCAAAGAGTTATTCATATGAATTCGTTCACCACATGGCTGGCTCATCCCCAATCCCTTCACCCCTTCGTCTACCTTTGAGAGCGAGCGAGTGCTAGCTAGTTCTAGCCATTCCCATTCTGGGCATGCAAATCTTTCCTTTTCCTTTCTAATTATGAACGAATTAGGATTTATATGAGCTTATCCAAAACTTATTGCATTTGAATCTTTAATTTTATTATAAATATATTTTAATATAGTAATATTTCCTACAAGCCCTTCCTTTTTTCCATTTTAGTTACAGTATCAAACTTTAAATCTAAAATTGTTTCTGAAATCATTATATAAGCTAATAACAAAATTTAAATGTATTGCATTCTTGGCAGAATATAAACAACATGGTGTTAGCTACTTATTTTAATATATGAAAGATTTTTTCTTATTTGTACAATATTACCTTTAAAACTGATTTTTATATCCTTTAATGTAAATGTGTCTTCAGTCAAGTGGGGTATAATACTCTTTTTTTTAACTTTTACTCACCAGCCACACATTTTTGCATAAGAACATTGAAAGAAACCGTTAAATCTGTCCCCTCGCTAGCAAGCAGATGACAAACTTTGGCGACACGATTTGGTCCTTTGCAAGAGGCGTGTTTATGTCCATCCAGTATAGTATAGAGATCACTGAAGGAGGGTAGCAAACGAAAAACGGCATAAGTTACAACAAACATATTTCTACTCCAATCTAATTTATTCTAAGCCAGTTCTGTAATTTGGTTCTAGTATTGTATTTTTAAATTTAAAAGACTACACGCTAGTAATGTAAATTATAATTTCCTTTTAAAAATTCCAACAAATCGAATTTGGGTACAGGGGCATCGCACAGAAAATCCGACATGTGAAAGGTGGCGCAGTCTCAAAGATTTTAGGAATCCCTGGCCTAACCTCATTTCAGTACCACTAGAGAATATCTAGAAAGATAATTCAATAAAGGCTTCATTCAAAAAAATGACTAACTATAATGAATGTTTTGAAACTTTAATACTGAATTTAAGTTTAGTCTTAAGACCTACTATTAAATCAATGGATGCATCAAAGTCACAGATTTCAATTCCACACTATAGAATCTCGTTTTCTTGTATAAACTTGTATAAGGTAATTAAGTCAAAACTGCCTGATTTTATATTGTTTTTCCACAGAAGAAGGTAACTTTCTTTGGAAACCCAAAATCTTGTTGGATAGCTGTATTGTGTGTGATTCTCTGCTCTAGAGAGAATTCAGCCCCTCACACATGTCACACAAATACACCAAATTGAAAATGAAGTGATTATTATTTATTTTTTATGTAGCACCACATTTTATTACCCATTCAGGTTATACATCTAAGTACTAATTAGGCTAATGGATTAAGAATTTGGAATGTTGAATTTAGAAGAAGTGAACCAGCATTTGCATGGAGTGTAAAACCACCCCCAGTTTACCCAACCAAGATTCAAACCTCGATCTCCCCATCCTAGGCAGTCTAGCTCAACACAAAACTAGCACGTTAGCCAACTATGCTATCAAGAAGGCTGAGTCATTATTAATAAAGCCTTTAGCACTACTATGTCTTTATTCTGTGAGGTACATGAAAAGTTCATTCCGCAGTTAATGTACACTGCCACAAGAAAGCCAACAAGATTTACAATAGTAGAACAGGGAAGTGTGCTTGGCCCCCATTTCAATCCACATATTTCTGACTGGATCTGGCCAAGTTTTGATGTAGTTCACCAGTGACATTGTTTTCAGTACTTTATTCAAATCATAACTTAAGTTACTTCCTGTAGTGCCAAGAGCTCTATGTATGAGACAATGCGTCCATCTGGCAGCAGGAGCTTTCTCTTTGATGAGTGCTTGGAGACCACCATGTCGACCATAGGCTACATGCAATGACACTCTGTGCAAACACCTACACATCTGGACCAATCAATACAATTTTGTGTCTTGATAGTGTCCATGATTTCAAACAAGTCCACTGTTTGGTGCCATCTTTAATGTCTTTACAGAAGAGAAGATCTTCATGAAGTTATTGTCATCATTTATGAAATGCACATAACATATAATTATTGTTGTCAAGTGCCTCGCCTGACTCTATACTAAAATCTCTGTCTCTCACTTTGTCGATAATCTAGTCAGTTATGTCATCCGACATATCACTTATTTGTCGACTAATTGTGGTGTTTGACAACGTAGCACTGGCAAGGTGTTTGTCAGCAAACTCCCTGATCATATTTGATACCATGTCAAGAGCTGGGCTTTTCTGGGTATTGTGGCTTGCTTACAGAAACAGTTTTGCGCTTAGACATTCCTTTTAAATTGTGTGTACAGTTTCCAGGTGATGTTGCAGTTTATTGGAAGCATACTCTCAGCTGCCTACACATTTAGGCAGATAACACACTGAGGACATTCTTCGTTCTTAACAACAGTGCACACATAACCAAAATCCAAGTACTACATGTCATATTTTCTTGAAATGTTAATTACTCACCTCCGTAGAACTATGTACTTGTAACTTCTTTTAGCCTACACATTTTTTAGTTAAAAATCTTCTCCATTATCATAAACCAACACACACTCACAAAGAAATAACTAAGTTCACAGTTATTAAAACAAAGCAGCATAGTTCTAATGTATGTTTATATGCACAATAAAAATGTATAAAAAGAACAGTGCGTACCAAACCCAAGAATGCGGTGGCAGAATGTTATCATTTGACCTTGGCTCAGACTATTTTTAGACTGTAGGGGAGAGATTTGCACAAAATGCCACACTGAATTTTCAAGGAGCATTAGAATCCACAATTCATATGAAGGGAGCGCTTTCACAAGATAAAAATTATGTTTTCTTGAAAGATCTATTTTCTATTATTTAAAATATGTACAAACCCATAATCCATCACTTCGCTAACGCTGTTCCAGATGCACATATATATGTTATAATCTCTAAAATCCAAATAAAATATGTATTTTGTTAAGTTTGCCTTATTTTTTTAACAATGATATAAAAAAATGATAATTATTTATTTATTTGAATTAGGATTTCGTAAGTGAATAATCATACAAAATTAATGTGTTAGTTTAGATAATTTTCCAAAATTCAAAGAAAATTAAGTTTTACACTTCTCATTTTTTATTTATGTTTTTAATGGTTCTAATGTTAATAATATATTTGTTTTTCTAAGACTGTTAATCAGAAATAAGTGATTTTATTGTCATTAGTGAAATATCTCAGGTGTTAGCGAAGTGATGTTTGGGAAAACAGCATTCACATTTAAAATTTCACTTTACTAACATGAGCTATGCGACTATCAATAGTTTCATCACCTAACTGACGTTAGCGAGGTGATGATACCATTTTCGTCACTAAACAACGTTAGCAAAGTGATAACACCATTTTTATTACCAAGCAGTGTTAGCAAAGTGATTTTTTGCCATATTTTTGAGTTTCATAACCATAATATAAGTATAAAGCAGCAAACAAACATTGAGGTTAGTTCCTGCCTCCATTTACGTTGAACTGAACTGGTATTAGCTTAGTTATTTAAAAACTCCAAATGATATTAACGTTAATGAAGTGATTTGCAACTATCATACTCTTTACTATTTACCTGAATTTTCGTACGTTGACCAAGTAATATTAAATAAACCTTTTGACTAATGAAATAACAAGAACTAGTAAGTACAGGACAAAAACACACTATGGCTAGTGGGGAAGGTTTTAGTGCCAAATTCAAAATATCATGTCTGTCCAGTGTGTGACTTTGGGGAAAACAAATATCAATTATAATGTCAAAATTCATAAATAATTCTTTGAAATGGATTCAAATAAAAATAACAGTATTATGGGAATATCTTACCGTGGCTATATATTTTTTAATCTTCTTTTTCTTTATTTTTATATAGAACTTCAAACTTCAAACTTCAAAATAATTAAGAGATGGGAACAGTGAGGTGATGAAAGGAACTTTTAATAAATTAGTTGGTCTAGTTTGTGTTTAATATTACCATATTTAAATGTTTCTATCAAGTTTTATACACTTTATACTACTAATTTTTTGTGGTTTGTTTTAAAAATAACAAGATATTTATATAGGCGGGAAATATAAATTGTACCTCAATTTAAGAATGACCCCTACACTGTTTTACTATTAGTTATATATTATGCATGAATATAAACTAATAGTGGTGCCACAGTAGTGAGAAATGAAGGGGAGAAAGTCTGGGGATTATTTCAGTAAACATTCTCAAACTTATAAAAACCAGATACCTCACTTTAAAGGAGAATGGGAGAGAAGTTTTTTTTATGTTTATTCCTATTCATTACAAATTATTATTTCCATTAGACTTGAAGTAGGGCATATCAAGTGTTGAGAATTCTTATGGGTTCCTATGCAATGTCTGGTTTTGTTACAAATAATAGTTCCTACTAAATATGATGTTGTGTAGTAGTTTTAGCACTATGTTGAAATAAAATGTTCACCTTTCATATCTTTTATGCGGCTGACAGAAGCAATATGAAGAGAGTAATGGATAATTGTGCATTTGTAATAAATAAATAAACAAGTGACCAAAATTAATTTTACTACCAAATTCAAGGACACCTGCAGGCCACTAGAAAATGCTTACGTGTTTTTGGTTTATGGACACGATTTCTTCTCAAATTGTGACTTAGAACATGGTAGATTTTAGAAATCTGAAATGGAAAAACCATGTATCCAATTTAAAAAAAACCAAAAACTTGTGGATCTGAGATATTCCATATTAAAGTTCAGGATGAAGTGTGTAAAAAGGAGAATTGTAAAAAATGTCAATAGAGAAAATTATTTATTTACGAGCAATCCATATTTTTTTTAACACATGCTACTACTCGTTCAAGTTGTACGCCAATAATATTATTATTTAAGGAATATGTTTTTAATGAAATAAAGTTTTTCATTTATAATCATGGTTATTATTATTATTATTATTATTAGCACCGCGTCTTACTACCCGTTCAGGTTATACACACTTACGCTAATGTGTTATGGTAGGATGATAGTGAGATGGAATGGAGGACCTACAATTTAATGTGGGATCCAGACCATGATGGAGGCCTGGAATTCCCCACATTAACAAGTTGTGAAAGGTTGTTACTAATTCATTATTTTAGTATCTGTTTTGTATAGTAAGTATAAAGAATTGATCCCTTTAATGTAATTATTTTATTTGTTTTCACTAGAATTAGTTATATTTTGTTGCTGTTGTAAATAAGGGTGCTCACATTGTACAAGATACTTAACCAATTTCTATTTCAGAAATCAGAAAGTTGACATAAAGGGAAAGATCAGGATTAGAGAATGTCCCAATCAGCACCTATGTGCCTTTCATTGATCAACTACATAAATTAGAACAAACTTTATGAGACAAACATATACAAAGATTTAGATTAAATTTATTTTTTCTCTGCCTTCTCTAAGAGTATAAAAATAATATGTAATTATTTTAATATATTGTATTTGGAATAAGGTACAGGAAAGGTGGATAGAAATAAAGAATAAAAGGAAGGAACACCATTTGGCTTTTACAGTGAAAAGAAGAAGACAGTTTACACTTTACATTGCTGCCACTGGACAAAGAGGTAATGGCTGCCTCTTGAAGACAATCGATCACTCCCCACAATCGCCCAACCTACTATAATTGTAGATCTACCAATTTTACTCTCATTATAATCTTGAAATTTAAGTTCTTGTTTCAATATGATCTCAAAATGAAATTGATTTACGAACATACACACAAAACAGGAAATGAAGATCTGAAATAAGTAGTTTTTAAATTAACATAATAAAAAGATTAAACACGTCTCATAAATATGTAAAATAGTACAGTAGGGCCCCACTAAAATGAAATGTTAGGTTTCTGACCCCTGTTTAAAAGTAGAACAGAGCTTTTTTAAACTTGTAAATGCATATTCAATCTTAATAAAATGTTAGAAAGTTTGAAAAATTGCCAGAATACAGAGTGAGATGCTGAATGGACAAATGTTGGAAATAGACTGAATTAATGATGATAAAATGGCCACCACAATTGTCATAGCGAAAAATGACAAAAAAGCAGAACAAACTTCAAACATAATCAACATGTATTTTATTATCACCGCGTCTTACAACCCGTTCAAGTTATACGCACTTACACTAATGTGTAATGGTAGGGTGATTGTGAGATGAAATGAAGGACCTACAGTTTAACGTGGAAATCCGAACCATGGTGGAGGCCTGGCATTCCCCGTGCAGTCACTGTATTTAATTGAATGTGATATTAGCAGAGCACCGAAAAGTGGCCCTACTCTAGTATACAATACAGCATATCTACTAAAATGCTATCAATAATTCAAGACTTTAATATACTAAGAAATAATCAGCAATATAAAATCTACTTTCACATAACCCCTTTTATTTAAGTGAGCCATATAATCTAATTATTTCTTTTCTTAACTAAACTTTAGTAGAAACATATTTTCAATTTTGTGGTCATATTTAAGTCGTATCATTGCTTTGTAACAAATATTTTTCTTTATAAGGTACAAATATTATGCACATAAATGTAAAATTAATCAAAATACAAAATAATTTCCCAATAAAAAGTAATTACAAACCAAGGAACTCACCAATAATGTGAGCTTAGATAATCAAAAGCGTTAGCACTTAAAATGTTCAAACTTAGTAATGTCATCATACAATTGTGTTTTCCTGTCTTAAAAACATTCTAAAGCAAACCGAAAACAATAAACTTTAAAAAAATGTATGAAGGTATACGAAACTTACCAAAATTTGGAATATTTTCAGTATTATTTGTTCTGCCGTGTCATTTATAATGGCTTAAAATCTCTTTAATTATTTTATTTCACCATTGTTTCTATATTTGGCTGAATTTATAATGGAAGTTAAGAAAAATTAATCTTTGATTTTGCCTTTTTTCACTTTCTCTTTGTATGTGAGAAATTCTTAGCTGAAACCAGAACATGTTTTATAAAGTATAGCCTTTATCTTTACTTAATCAAGGGATTTACTGACATTGTAACTATTTTATAGATTACTAGATAGTTAAGAGTTTATAACACCCTCTCATGCCACTTTTGAATAAATATTTAATTTATTGATTCATGCTAATAGCTTTTTATTTATATCCTTTACAATCTAAGTTATTCATCAAAATACCAAAATGAAAGTCAATATTCAAGGTCTACCACATGGTTTGAGTTTAATTTCTAAAGCTATATCAACATAATATTCTAATTTATACCAAAAACTTATTTGTGAAATTGTAATTAGTGAGCTATATGTATTTACAGATAATGTCAGAATCGTCAATTCATCAATGAAAACATTTTTTTTAAACTACTCATATTCAGTAGTTTATATAAGTAGAGAGCTTGTCCAGTTTGACCAAACTAAAAGCTGCTGACTTCACACATTCAGAACAATCACCCAGTAACAGTTGGTAGCACCAAACATATCGACACGTCTTCACACACAATATTGTCACATTTGATGTTCATTGCACTATAGACCCATCACATTTTACTTGAATTGCTAGTAGAAAAACCTAATGAAAAATCAATTGATCAAACAATTAGATGAAAACCAAGTTAATCTTAATTGAAACTAGCAACATATAGATTTTACAAACATTATCACAACATATTATATTTATGTGAAATAGTATGTATTTGGCACCAGGAGTGGACAAACTCTTGGTGAAAATGATAACAGCAGCCGGAGAAATGGCTCTACAGTGGTGTATGGAGTAGCAAGGCTGTGCGGAGGGAGAATAAAGTGACAGAGCATTGGGCAAAAGGTATTATATTACAAATATTCCGGAACGGAGATTAGATGAGGTGTGAGGAATGATGAACAGAGTGGCAGGGAAATTGGGTGAGGAGAAAATGAAAGCAATGATGTTTGCAGATGACTTGAAGTTAAGTGATGGTGATGACAAGGCAGAGAACAAGGCCAAGTAAAGTGATAACTGGATGGAGTATACGTGAAAGAAGCAGAGTGTGACGTATCTGGGTAGTGTGATTGAGGCAAAAGGAGGCAGGAGAGAAGATATAGTGAGGCAAGGGTAGAAGGTAGATGTTTTCTAAAGGTGTGTAAGAGACCTGCTATGGAAAGGAAAAGTGCCCCTTTAGTGTAAGGAAGTGTTGTATAGAACAAACTCCATACCTATAGTAACATATGCAGCGGAAACTTGGACTTGGAATAAAAGAGAAACAAGGAGAGTGGAGGCCATGAGAAAGAAGTTTTTAAGGAGCATGCTACCTGTCACCAGAAGAGATAGGATTAGGAGTGAAAATATAAGTTCTAGAGTTGGGGTACAAGAGGTACATGAGATAGTAGAGGAAGCTAGGATGAGATGGTATGGACACGTAATGAGGATAGAGGAAGAGAGGATTCCAAGAAGATTAATGAATATGAAGAATGTAGGGAAGAGACCGCAAGGAAGACCTAGGAAGAGATGAAACGGATAGCAGCAAGGATGACCTAGGAGGATATGAAACGGATAGCAGCAAGGAAGACCTAGGAGGATATGAAACGGATAGCAGCAAGGAAGACCTAGGAAGAGATGAGAGGAACAGATAACATCGAGTATGCAAGTGAGAGGAGGAGAATGCAAGAAGAAGATTGGTGGAAGGACAGAGGAGGATGGAGGCATTTTACTAAACAGACCCGGCCACAGGTTGGAAACAGTTCATGGTAATAATGATGATTATGTATTTGAATGTAGACAATATTTATATATCTCAAGCGGGGTGATCCATTAGTCGGATCAAAATTAGCCAACCGGATATTAAAAAAAATATTTGGCTACTTACATCAAAGATATCATCCAGAAATAAATAGTCAAATAGCAGAGCCCTGTCCAGATGTGCAATAATATTAGCAAGATGGATGCCACAAATTGGGCACAAGGAATGGGGCTAAAACTGAAATTAAAGTTACAATGTTTGTGTATCAAATAAAATTATATAAGAACCTAGCTATTCATTTTATGAATTATATTTAAGTATTTTCTGTTATAATTGACTAGTGTCAGGATTATGATTAGTATGAAATATTACGATATTTGCGGATAAAGATGCAGATTGAGGCCTTGTGTATGCAGGATGGATACAATTTTGGCCATAGGCACAATAGCTGTGAACAAATAACGCTCGAAAATAAAACTTTATTTTAAGTAATAACCTCAAAATTGAACTTAAAATAAATAGTACAACTATTGGGGTTAAGTCCTGAATGTGCTACTTCTGAAATTGTTTTGTCAGGCCAAACTGCTTGTTTCCATATTTTGGACACTCCTTAAATCCTGTTACTTCACCAGGAAATGTTCCAAATTACATCCCTAACACAAGACACACAAGTTCAATAGAAGAGGACACAATGAAGTATTGGCCGCTCACACTTGGACTCAAAATCGTGAAGAAGCTCGTCTATGTCATTGTCGAGATCGTCACTCTCTGCCATCTGCAAGAACAAACACAAGCAACCTTACTCAGTGCAACCTAAAACTGCAGAATGAAAAGACAAATCTTAAATATTTGTCTTCTCTTGTTGAAAACTGGTCTTGTGTTTAAAGGCACTTCCTGTTAATATTTGGCAAATTCATTTATTGTTACATTAGAAAATGTAGTAAATAATGAAATATTTAAACTAAAACAGTTTATAGCCTTGACAAAATTTGATTAGTAATCTGGTACATGGGGGTAGACTTTCTATGGTGGCGATATACCAAAATAATCCCAGGCCACAGATAAATAATATACCTAGAGACTGAGCCTCCCAGCAGTGACACTAGCGAAGCTGTGTTGAAGGACTCAAGCTGGAAAAAGGAGTGCAGCAAAACCCCCGTAAGGGTGAGTCTTGTTTTTTACTTGCCTGTGTCCTAGGCCCATTAACATTTTGTCAGTGAAATATGAATATTATGTTTAATGTTGCAATAATGTGTTTAAATTTAAAATGGCTCCTACTAAGTCTCAGAAATCAGAGTGTTTAATCATCTAATAGCATTTAGGATTAATAGGTAGAATTATTTATTCAACACCTTAAGTCAGCAGGTAGCGTGTCTATCTATTGAGCCAAGAGTTCCGGATTTGATTCCTGGTACCTTTGTGCTCTAAAATTAGGCATTTAAGTGAATATATTTATATGGAGGAAAAACTTGAGTGCCCCATTCCGTGGCATTATGAATAAATCAATGTAACAAAATTCTTTTTACATAATTTGATTGTGAATGGCTTGTGCACATATATGTCCAAAGATAAATATTCATACCATTAGATTATGACTTATATTTAACATTTAATGGGGTAGCCCCAATTTCCTATCAGGTAAGAAATAATGAGTTCAAAATGGCCTGCCACATTTTGAAAAAATAATCAATGCAACACAATTATGATAGTGTCATTTGATTGTGCTCCTTTTGTGTTCATATGTGTCCAAACATGAACAATCATACCACAAAATTAGGACTTTTAGAGAATATTTAATTGGGCAGACTATTTAAGCTAGTGCTAGAATGTCACATATTGAAAAAAACAACATAACAAAATTGTGTTTGTGCTATAACAAATGATAAGATGTTCTGCAAATAAAAAGTTATTTGAAATTAATTTTTGTTATGTTAAAATAGTTTATATAGTCGAGTTTATTTAAATAATTCTAAGCTGTTTTTAATTTTTATATTTATTTGGTAAGAAATATTAAATGATCAAATTAAATCTTGTTATTCTTTTATTCCCTTCTTATTTTGACGTTTTGGTGTTATGTTACACCATCTTCATTGTTGAAAAAATGTATTTTAAATACATATTATCAGAAAGTTTGTGAAAATTTGAAATACTATGAAAGAAAAATTCTGTGGGATGACTGATCATCCCACAAAAGTTTCTTATAAGAGAATAACAAAGAGATTTAATTTTATAATTCTAAGATGGCTTAGGCAAGTATATGTTTGATTAGATTTATAAATCGGAATAAGCAGAAACACCCATTTTAAAATGGCAATATCTGGCGCTATAGGTTGGCAATACTGCCTGTATGGTAGCACATGATAGCCTCCATCTTGTGAGTTTAGTTTGTCATGGAGTGTTTGTGAGTGACAGTCTATAACGGCTACACGAGACTTTTATAGGCAGTTCAATCCATGGCATGCATTGTCTCACAACTCTGTTCTTATGTGGGTAACGAAGTTTTGAGAACGTACAGGTGTTGAAACAAACCTATCATGTAGGAGTAGATATGTTCTTACAGAGGAAAATACCGTCACCCAAAGTCCACGGTGGTCCATTGTTAAGCATGCTACAGCTCGGAACCTGTCAAGAGTATTTTAAGGATACTTCAAGAGATAAATTTATATTCTTACAAAATTCAGGTAGTACAGTCTCTTAACAATCAACAAAGAGTTGAAAGCTGTACAGTCCTGATAAATATGTTGTAAAACCACCCCAAAATGATGGACAATTTGTTTTGTTCTGATGAAGCACATTTTCATCTGGATCAATAAGAATTTCAGATACTTTGCAAATGAAAATCCCTGAGATTCATCAGCGGCTTTTTCCTAGTCCAAAGGTAACTGTTTGGTGTGCAGCCTCATCGTTTTCCATAATTGGGCCTTATTACTTTGAAGATCACGATGGGAATACAGTAGCTGTGAATTCCGATTGCTATTATCCACCCACATATCAGTGCCATTCCTTATCGAGAGGACTTATAGTTGCACAGCACAAAAATACCGTGTAAGCATGGCTGCTGTGTGCAAATTGTGTGAAGGGCACATCATTTAACAGTTTGGAGAAGTGTCTATAAATGGCTATTTTGCTCTGCTAACATTTACCCTTCAGACTTTTTTTAGTTGGGGTTACTTAAAAGGAGCTGTGTACAATACAAAACCAGTCACATGATATCAAAACATACATAAAGTAGGAGATTGGAAATATCCAATAGGATAGGCTACAGAAGGCAATGTTGAGCTTCCAAAATCAACCCCAGCAGTGTGCAGTGTAATGGAACCACTTGAAATAAATTATTTTTAACTAGAGCCAAGAGCCTTTTGAAAACTGTCATATGTTTCTGTGTATATTAAATATTTAATAGTTTTCAAAATTATGTGAATGAAGTTGTGTCCAAACATGTTAAATTGTTGTAATTTAAATAGTTTAGTACCTACCTCATGGCCACATTAGAAAGCATACATCAGTCCTTGATGGCTACTAAGAATCAAACATAATCAATATACACACATGGTTGTGGTGATAAAGACTGATAGAATCAAACATAATCAATATACACCCATGGTTGTGGTGATAAAGACTGCTAGAATCAAACA